>JAJLXP010000104.1:0-41918 GCA_030674255.1 Hansenula queroliae | reverse complement strand
ATACGCCAATATGTTTTATTTGATCTTCAAAGCATTTGAGGGCCTCCTTGACGGCGTCTTTATAGCTTCAGTGTTTAATTTAAAATCTGTACACGCGTACATATATCAATCACACTTCCGGAACGTGCCAAAGTGTTTAATGCGAGAACTAATAAAGAAATGATTTGAAAACAGCTCTTATAAGCCAAAAATGATTAAAGGTATGCAAAATAGGCCAAAAAGGCAACTTTTGAGATTTAGATTTTATATTTTTATAAATTTATAAATTTGTAAACTATACAAAAAAAATTATACATTAACATTTTAAAAAAATTGAAAAATTAAAAAATACAATTTAATAGGCTTTCGCTTCGAATACTATTTTATTACAAAGTTTCATTGATAATTCAAGTGCTCCATAGTCCAAAACAATGGTAGTATCTAGATTGGTGCATTTAAATGAGTATTATATACACGATTTAACAGTCTCTACCTATAATTACACACTTTTATCACAAAAGAAAGCCCAAACAACCCTTGTGATCCAGATATTTAGGATTGGCAACGTTTAGTAGAGCTATTTATGTCTAATTAAGTCGCTTTAGGCTACTTTATTTTTTTCAAAAATCTTTGGAAATTTTTGATTTTTTGACAATTTTGAAAGTCAATTTTAAAGCTCATTAGAGGATACAGGGACTCTGAGAATCATATAGAGAGGCTTAGGGATCCTGAATCTTCATTTTTGAGCACAAAATCACCACCTGAAATTCGGTATTTATGGAGGACTTTTGGCAAGTATATAGCTCATTTACCATCGTTCTAAGAGGGTACCGGGGCCTTGCAGAGGTCCTACAGATACTTGAGCTTATGGAGAAACCAAACAGTATTGTTGTATAGCCTAAAAAGGCCATGTTTTGATGTTTTGAGCCGATTTAATTGTGCTAGTTTTGATTTGTATACTGGGCCGAAGGACCAGCTATCGATACGCTATGTTACATAAGCAGAAAGAGTCCTAGATTCTCTAGTCTCTAGTCCACTTTTTTTGAGGTCTTGCTTATGTAATTCTGCCATTTTTATACTTTGTTTTTTAAATGGAGGCAGATGTTTTTCTCTCACTCGACCAGAGAATGTGGAAATTTGAAAAAGTCGAAGTTGGACAAAATGTATTACATAATCAAAAAATGGCTACAAATTCACTTCTAATGGAATGAAATGTTTGGGAAGTTGTGATATAGTTAATGAGTTGTTAATGATAGATTTGGAGCCATATAATGATAGTAATTTGAAGTTACATCAAAAACTTCTAAAATTCAGTTTCCTATTACTAACAAATTTTGTCCAAGTTGTTACGTAAACGTAAAGAAAATGAAAAGTCACGTGCACAAAGTGAATGATGAACAACGTCACTGGATAGCACAAGATTACGAACAAAGGATCTTAATGCTGATATACTTTGAAAAGCACGGCAGTATATAAGTAACATAGTAGACAGGACCAGGCATTAGCTTCGCTGGTTTCAAATTGAGAAGTACTGCCTCTTGAACTACTTGAAGGAAACAAAGGCGGGTTGGGTTGCAAGTTGTGAGTTGTAACGCGATTCAACATCCTATCAACAAACCCATTAGGAGAGACTTGTTAATTCAAGGTCAATGTATTATAATTGTTATTCATGCTGTAGGTGATTGTAGTTTTGTGACAAAGTACAAGTAGTTTGAAGATTCAATTTATCCGATATGAGGCGTAAAAAAGTTGAAAATTTGCTATGACATCTTCGCTGATTTTGGACCTTCCCAAGTTATGTGGTTGCAAAGTAGGCTCCGAAGGAAAATGAATATGAATTATGATTGGTTAGGTTCAAGACTGTATACGGCTCTTTCCAGTTTTCTTGCAAGTTGAGGCATCTGTGCTAAATTAACTGTTCGTCGATGTCTCAAGAAACCCAATTTAGTCAAGTAAACCTCGAGCTTCGTATCATCTATTAAGCAACACTTTTTATCAAAATCTACACCTGTAAATTGCAAGCTTGAAGCTAGTGTTTAACTATACACGGGGGCTTCTCTTTGACTGCTTCGTCTACAGGTGTTTTTCACGCACCTTTCGCTTGCAGTTTTTGTTCCAGCATCATTTAATCTTGAAACTTCGTGGATATATCAAACACTTCGGCCACTAAAAATGCAGAGCAACGCAAAGAGAAGCAAGTAATAAAGCTTTTCAGGAAACTCATAGCATCCAAGTTGTTTCAAAGTTTCAACTTGAATTTCTTTTGCAAGTGAAAAATTTGACTATTCCGTCCATTTGAAAAACTATATAAGGCGAGGCATCTGCCCTTCTGATTCTAAATTTTGCATTCTTCTTTTCTTCATCTCTAGAATAGAAAGTTCATATTCTACTATGGATTCAACTCGAAGATGTACTAACCAAGCTACAGGTCAACCAATTTTTTTAGGCTATGCAGGAAAGAAAGAAAGATAAGGCTTATCAGCATGTGACTTCGCACGTGATTTCAAATTTGGATGACGAATTGAGCCACAGTTTCGCCGAGGGGTCGGTCCAGAAGAATTGAGAAAACATAAATTCGCGCAAGTGGTTTAGCGGTAAAATTCAAAGTTGCCATCTTTGAGCCCCCGGTTCGACTCCGGGCTTGCGCAGTGTACTCCGTGATAGTTTAGTGGCTAGAACAAGATATGAATTTTTGAAAAGAATACCAATTGTAGAAATTTTTTTTTGTAAGGTCGCCTACGGCTCCACAAGATGGATATGGATGAGCTATATATGAAGGATTGATGATTTATTGGTATATTTATCGAAAGTGTGTTGAGATATGTGTATATAAAGGGATATGAAAGTGTTAATGTGGTTGTTAAAAATAGTATAGTTACATAGGGCCGTAGTCGGGAGAGTGAATTTTTTATCACATGTTAAGGCACGTGAAAGTAGAGGAAGAAGCACGTGAATGCTGCTCAAAACTCACGTGAGAAGGTGGTCAGATGTCTGGGCACGTGAAAAAAGAGAGCAGAACATGTGAAAATCATGTGAGAATCACGTGAAATAACTTGGTAGGGCCATATGTATACCTTGATTAGTCATCGTTCAGTCCGCGATAGTTTAGTGGCTAGAATCACCGTTTGTCGGTGACTATGGAGAATTTTCATAGTAATCTGCAACACATGGTAGACCGGGGTTCAATTCCCCGTCGCGGAGTTTTTTTGCGGAAAATTTCGATAAAGTATACCTTAAAAGGTTCGAACTTGATGACTTGATATTCTGGATGGTGCTAGCGACTGCGCCAAAAGGTGTCGCGAATTTGTTGATTAGTAAGCAGGTCGCGATCGGGTGAAAATGTTTGAAAAGTAATCTGTAGTGCCGGAGGCTATGGCCTAGTCGTAAAAGTCATAGCTGGTAAAAAATATTTTAGTGTTCGATACTGAAATTTGATATGGTTTTACTCAGAAGAGTTAAATCACCGTTTGTCGAGTCTTGATCTTCGGATCATTACAAAGCAATTCATGGTAGACCGGGGTTCAATTCCCCGTCGCGGAGACTTATTTTTTTGCGGTTTTTTGCAGCTAATACCTTGGTATTGACGTATATATTATAATTGATGATTTTTTTTTGGCTATTTCGAGTCTTTTGGACCGCTGTAGTTGGTGTTTTCTTCAATGAGGCACAGGTTGGGAGTGGTCAGCCTAAGTTCAAATTCAAGCCCAGAAATTAGTTTCGCACTTGAAGGTCTGCGCACTTTGAAAACCAAAATCAGGACTGAGATATTCAAGATCTTTATGGCAATAAACAATCTGATCAACAATTGAACATGTCTGGAGACTGGAATACCATAGAGTCTGATGCTGTGAGTGCTAGTGGGGATGTTGACTGGAGCTTTACTTTGTACTAACCAGTGGACTTTAGGGTGTCTTCACTGAACTAGTGGAAAGACTACAAGTTAAAGATGTGTCATTTGAAGAGCTGTACTCATTTGACAGTGAAACCTTACAATCCTTAGCGTGAGTTATCCCATGAAATGATTATGGTCCTCAAACAATTGCTAACTTGTCAATCAGCCCGCTTTATGGTGTTATTTTCTTATTCAAATATGGACAAGTCCCACAGACTTCCAGCACAACGCCACTTGATGGTCAATTTGATGACAACGACACAGTTTTCTTTGCAAGACAAACGATCCAGAATGCATGTGCTACTCAAGCGGTTTTAAACGTTTTGTTAAACAGAGAAGATGTTGAATTAGGACCTGAATTGAGTAATTTTAAAGAGTTTGTTGGATTTTTCGATCCAGACTTAAAAGGTGAAACCATTTCAAATTCAGATTTGATCAGAACCATTCACAATTCATTTTCCAGTCCAAACTCTTTTATTGATGAGTCTCAACAGGAGAAACCATCTGACGATGATGGACTGTTCCATTTCATTGGGTATGTTTGCAAAAATGGCTCCCTTTATGAATTGGATGGCTTACAAAGATCTCCAATAAACCATGGACCATGTGCCAATGATGATGAGTTTATCCAAAAATTGCCACAAGTACTTTCACAAAAAATCTCACATTTCAAATCTAATGAATTGAGGTTTTCACTTTTGGGGATAGTGAAGGATAGAAGGAAAGTTTTGGAAGAGATTGGTGATGAAGAAGGATTGAAAAGAGAGATAATCAAACGTGAGACTTGGTCTAAAGAGAATTCATTAAGAAGGAAAGATTTAGCAGGCTTAGTCCATCAAGCTGTCTTCTCGCTGGCTAAGACTAAATCAGATGAGGATTGGAATGAACTCTTGAGTAAAGCCAGTACCAAAGGTGCGTCTCGAATGATTGCAAGACAATTCAAAAGATGAATATTGTGTGTATTAATATTATTTACAATTTTGGGAAGTTTTATTCGTAGCTTCCAAAGCTAAACATCCCACCGCTTCTGTTTGAATGTCTTGAGAAATAGTCAAAATCTACACTGATGGCGTTCCCCAACAACACAGCTCTTTGATCCAAAGTCATTGGACCACCAACTTCAGGATAAATATCACCCATCCCTGCAAAACTTTGTGGATCCATTCTAATAATGTAAACACCTGTATCTGTAAACATTTCTCTCCCCAATCCGACCCAGTTTCTATCCACAGCACCGATAACACGTCCACTTTCATCCCTCACTGGGAAATCAAAAGCTAGGAACCCAGAGTCAATAGCACCAAACTGTTCAAACTCATTCATATCTTCGGCTTTAAACAAGTTGTAACGTCTTCTCCACAAGTGCCAACTTTGAACACTCTCACCGATGATCCCACCGTCTCCATCGTTTTGGAAACCAGGTAGCAGAGCTTTAATGTGTGAATTGATAAAACTGAATGGTCTCTTGATCGTTAACACTGGATTTCCATGGACATCAAACACATCAACAACAAAAGGTCTATGTAATCTGTAAATCTGTCTCAACATTGCCTTTGTGAAACCTAAATCTCTTTCGGCCATATACCCAATTTGATTACCCAGGGCATCCATAATAGAGTATCTGTTTGCCTGTTCGAAACCTAAAAACACATTCATCATTTCCAATTGACGTTCAATGACAATAGTAGGTTCACTCAATATCCGAGATATCCCATCTGTTTCTCTCAACAATCCGAATGGATTAGGCACAGAACCGGCATACGAGTCATAAGTGTACCTTGTTGTATGTGGATTGGTATTGTACTGAGACTCGTAATTAGCACCACTGTCTTGGTAAGTTTGCTGAGATTCAATTGTAGGATAGATACGTCCTTTATTGCCCTGTGATTTCGAGGATCTTGGAAGTGGCGAGTACCATCTTTTTGCTGCTAAGTTAGTGCTTTTCCATAATTGGTTCACAGTAGTTCTAGCATAGAAACACTTGAACATTTTGCTTGAAGTTTGACCTGAATTTCCACTAAAACTCAACTGATTTTAGTATTCCCATTATTCGATCTTTTGCTGACTATTTAAATCTGCCAATTTTGAGCGTGTCAATAACCATTTTTTTTTTTTTTTTTTTAATTTCCTTCCGAGACTGAAAAATCAAAGATTTTGGAAGTGGTCTCTTTGAGAATATTGAATGGGGGATTACGTACAGAATCACTAGCAAAAGATGTTCAGTATAAGACGTGTTGTGCCTAAAGTACTTGGTAGAAGATCCATCCATGCTGCTCCAAAATTGAAGGACCAAAGTCTGTTTGAAACTCATGGGATCGAAGGTCTTTACTCAAAGGAAGGTTTCAAAATGGCCTGGACAGATTCTCAAAACTATTTGACCAAGAAATTGACACTGTTGACCAATGGTACCATTGACGAGACCCGTTTACCATTCCACATTGCCATCAACACTGCAAGAGACTCTACAAAGCAAAATGTTTTCAACGTTGCATCTCAAGCGCATAATAACCATTTCTATTTCCAACAATTAATACCATCTACCGATAACAAGACTTCTCCTTCAAGAGAATTACAAAGAAGAATCGAAGAAGAATTCGAATCATTGCCAAAATTAGTGGATTCAATCATTGAAAACAGTAAAAACTTGGTTGGTCAAGGTTGGATTTTCCTTGTGGAAAATGATCAAAAACAATTGGTCATCAAGACACTCAACAACAGTGGTACTCCATATAATTACAGTGGGAACCTAGCCCTTGACATGAATGGTCCTATTAGCCAAGACAAATTTGACACTTGGGAACTAATAAAAGAGAATGCATTGGTTAAAACCCCAGATTGGACCCTACCATTAATCAGTATCAATTTATGGGATCATGCCTATATCACTGATTATGGCGTAAATGGTAAAGAAAAATACATCAAGAATTTTTTCAAATCTCTTGACTGGAACGTTGTCAACAAGAGATTGTATAATTAAGAAACCCACTTTTTAATAAGGTTACATGTATATAAAGAAAAGCTATGAATATATTTCACCACAATAGAGAACCAGTTCTCGTAAAAATTCATCCTGTGTCCAGTTTAAACCTCGTTCGACGATGAAGGCCTGTATTTGTTCCGCGATGTTGAATGATTTGTCTCTGGATAGTTGTAATTGGGTTTCAAGGCTGGAGATAAACGGTTAGTAGAGGGGTCGAGGACGGAAACCTGAAATTGGACTTACTCATCCTTGGTTCTCTGATCTTCAACACTAAGTTCTTTCTGACCTATTCTGCTTAGTAGCTGGGCGGTGACCTCCTTAGCATACGAGAGCTTTTTGATATTTTCAATTGTCAGTTCGTTAAACTCCTGTTGTTTTTGAGAAACTTTCTTCTCCAGCCGTATGATCTCATCAGATAAGTCATCTCTCTTGTCCAATTTCTGTGCAATGTTCCTGTTACAAGTGTTAGCGGTATAAATTTAGGTGGAAATAGGAAAATTGTTAACATACGCTTCTTTGGATGTTAGTCCTTCAACTTGATGCACTGATCTCAAAATAGGTAACGTCATCGTAGCACTAGAAAAAGCCTTGTCAGTAAACCATTATTCTTATGGAATGAACTCCGATTTTATCACTCACGAATCAATGACTAGCTTTCTTATCTGTTGAGAGTGTTGCAAATGTTCCAATAGTTGTTCATCATCAGGTTGTTCGCCCATCTCATTCAAGAACGCCATGTTTTGTAAATTTGACAGCAGTTTCTCCCTTATTTCTTTACAATCGCCCTTTTTAGCACACTCTTTAACCATCAATTGATCCAGATCGTCTAATAGCTCATGGAAAAGTTCAGCATGTTTATGTTCATCATCGTAATTGTTCAAGCTTAGTTCTTGGATGGGTTTTATAGATCCGTGCTCTTCGATTTCGAGGATCTTTGAAGTCTTGAGCATCCCCAAAACACTCTTTCTGAGCTCTTCTGACATCGTTTGACCTTCTTTTATTGCCTTGTTCCCCTGATTTTCAAGCTCTTTTGGTATTGTTTATCGCATCGGCTTTTGACATAATTATTGAATCTCGGGAAAAAAAAACAGACATTGAAATAATGGAGGTTTTTACTATTTTACTGATTACGAGAACAAACAGTATCAAACTCAATTATACCACCTAGTTCCAGGCAATGTCCAATTTCAAATACCCACAGATCTATAATTTCCCACCTTTTTTCACCCGTCAACCAAATGAGCAAACGTGGCAGGCTCAATTGAACAACTGGTGTCAATTAATACTCGACTATTGCAAGGCCAATAGAGTATGGATACTGAACAACAAGGGTAAAATCCTATCGCAGGGGAACATTGAAGACGAAGACGATACAACCTTGCAACAGCAAGACCAGGACTTGGGCCAGGAAGTTGATAATGATGGGATATTTGTCAATAGTAAGATCCAGAGAAAATTGGACCATTCGATGATTAATGAGATATTTGCCAAGTTGGTGGCTAACAACGATGCATGTTATACGACGAAGAAAGATACAACCAGTATATTTGTCAATTTCTACAGACCTGAAGACTGGGCCTCCATGATTCTTGAATGGGTAAGTGACCATTTTTTATTCCACCAATACTCTCAGGCTATTTACTAACTGCTTCATAGGTCGAATCCACAGGACAGAACGGGACAGTGCTCACTATGTATGAGATCTCGAATGGAGATCTAAGTCTGAACCAAGAGTTCCATGGTATCCATCCTGTTGTATTGGAAAAAGCACTGAATGTGCTAGTTAAGAGATCGAGAGCTCAATTGATGAAAGGTGAAGACGGGAAGATTGCGGGTGTGAAGATAATATAAAGACCCCTATGACCTAATAGAATGATATACATCCACTTATAATAATATTCATCTAGATAAATCATTATACTATTATAACATTATAACCTACTAATTATTTCCCAATCGGGTAACCGCTTTAAAAAGTCACACGTGACGTTCCACGTGACTCAAAATTTCCCCGCGAACGCGTTTTGCACCAGCACAAAAAAAAATTTAAAAAAAAAAATTTTATGCCGCGCGCGCGAAAAGAAAAAAAAAATTTACTGGTAAAGATTTTTTAACCTGTTTTAACAACTCTTTTAAAAGATTCTTCCCGAAGGATTTCACGTTTAATCTCAAGGGCTAATTCTGCTGCTTTGAAATTTGGTAATTAGTTTAATTGAATAAAAATGAAGTACGTCGTTGTTTCTGGTGGTGTTATCAGTGGTATTGGTAAAGGTGTGTTGGCATCATCCACAGGTTTACTATTGAAGACTTTGGGGTTGAGAGTCACCTCGATCAAGATTGATCCATATATGAACATTGATGCCGGTACGATGTCTCCATTGGAACACGGGGAAGTGTTTGTGTTGAACGATGGTGGTGAGGCCGATTTGGATTTGGGTAATTATGAAAGATACTTGAATGTTACATTGACTAGAGACCATAATATCACTACTGGTAAAGTTTACTCTCAAGTTATTGAGAAGGAAAGAAGGGGTGATTATTTGGGTAAGACTGTTCAAGTTGTTCCACATTTGACCAATGCTATCCAGGAATGGATTGAAAGAGTCGCCAAGATCCCTGTTGATGATACCGGTTTGGAACCTGAAGTTTGTATTATCGAATTAGGTGGTACTGTGGGTGATATTGAATCTGCTCCATTTGTTGAAGCGCTAAGACAATTCCAATTCAGAGTTGGTCATGAAAATTTCGCCTTGATTCATGTTTCCCTAGTTCCAGTTATCCATGGTGAACAAAAGACTAAGCCAACTCAAGCCGCTATTAAAGATTTGAGATCTTTAGGTTTAACACCAGATATCATTGCATGTCGTTGTACTGAACCTTTGGAAAGACCAGTCATTGAGAAAATCTCTATGTTTTGTCATGTTGGTCCTAACCAAGTTTTGGGTGTTCATGATTTGAACTCTACTTATCATGTTCCATTATTATTGATTGAACAAAAGATGACCAAATACTTGACCCAAAGATTAAGATTGGACCAATTGAACATTACTTCTGACGCTTTAGCCAGAGGTGAAGACTTGATCAACAGATGGAGAGTGTTGACCACCAAGATTGATCGTTCATTCGAAACTGTCAAGATTGCCCTTGTGGGGAAATATACACATTTGAAAGATTCCTACTTGTCAGTCATTAAGGCATTGGAACATAGTGCCATGAGAGTTTCTCGTCGTTTAGAAATCGTTTGGGTCGAAGCTTCTGATTTGGAGAATGAATCTAGTGAAACCGATAAGGTCAAATTCCACAAGGCATGGCACTCATTATGCTGTGCTGATGGTATCTTGGTCCCAGGTGGGTTTGGTTCCCGTGGTACTGAGGGTATGATGAGTGCAGCTAAATGGGCCAGAGAAAATAACATTCCATTCTTGGGTGTTTGCTTAGGGTTCCAAGTTGCCACTATTGAATTTGTTCGTAATGTTGTTGGTATTAAGCATTCTAATTCTCAAGAATTTGTTCCTGAATTGGGCGAAGATGAAGCAACTGTTGTTTATATGCCAGAGATTGACAAGAACAAATTGGGTGGTACTATGAGATTAGGGTTGAGAGCCACTGTTTTCGAAGCAGGTGCTGATTCCGTTTTACAAAAATTGTATGGTGGTGAATCTGAAGTTTTGGAAAGACATCGTCATAGATATGAGATCAATCCTAAATTGATTAGTACTATTGAGGCTCAAGGTTTGAAATTTGTTGGTAAGGATGAAGTTGGTGAACGTATGGAGATTTTTGAATTGGAGAACCATCCATACTATGTTGGTGCTCAATACCATCCAGAATACTTGTCCAAGGTGTTGGACCCATCTAAGCCATTCTTGGGTTTAGTTGCCGCCTCTGCTGGTGTTTTGGATAAAGTGTTGAATGGTGAGATTAAGCCAATCAGTCAAAATGATTTTTAGATTAATTAGACTCCTTGTATATTACTTTAATAATTTTGTTTTAATAGCATATTGCATTTTCATTATAGAAAGAATTACCAATTTGTAGAGATGAGCTATCCCAGTTTGACTCCAGATCTATATCAATCTACAAATTATCACAAGTAAAGTTTTTCATTCCACTACTCAGTAGCTTAAGAATTATTCGAATATTTAAGAGGAGAATCCAATAACACCACAAGCTGGTCTACCACCGGCGTTACCAGTCTTTAAAGAGTCTGGGTGACCACCTTTACCCAAGTCGTCGGTACCAGCGTGGACAACAACGGTTCTACCCAAGATCGAGGTAGGACCCAACAATTTGACCAAGTTGTCAGTGATGGTGCCCTTGGCGACACCTTGGGCATCAGTGGTAATGTTACCCAAGTCACCAACGTGACGAACTTCGTCGGATGGAGCACCATGGGTCTTTTGGAATGGGTTGAAGTGAGGACCGGCAGAGGTACAGCCGTTGGTGTTGTCACCAAACTCGTGGATGTGGAACCCACGCTCAGCATTGGCGTCGTTACCAGTGATTTCATAGGTAATTGTTGTTGGTTCGTTTTCAGAAGATTGTTCAAAGTGAACAGTACCAGTGACACCGGCATCACCACGCAAGACAGCAACTGGAAGAGTTAGTTTATATACAAATAGACCATTCAATTGGGATCCCACTCACCAGCTTTGACCATTTTAGTAGGAATTGATGTATAAAATGAGTTGTTTCTCAAGGTATTAAAGGGCAAATTTCGGAGTTGTTTAAAGGAGGTTTAAACCCTTTTTATACTGTGAATTAATCAATTATCATGGTCGTTACCCTTTCTTAATCCACAGTGTGCTGTGTTCCTATTGGCTGGTGGTATTAGTAATGAGAGCATTGTCTATATAGCCATATGTGTTTATTATAGATAGATAAGTAGGTAATGAATTGTGTATTTGAATATAAAATAGTGGATTTAAAGGATTCCCGCTCCTTTATATACTCGTCAAATTCCAGATAACCATCAAAGTTGCAAATTTGCTCACTAATAACCACACTGGTACTCCGACTTATGTAATTGAAATACAGCTAGTAATCAATGTCTGGGTACAGGTTCTTAATAGAGGTGACGAGCTTGAGTAGTTCCTCTTTGGAGGTCTCAATGTCTGGATAAACTTGGTGCTGGTTTCCAATCTGTTAGTTATTGTCTATAGTCTACAATATTTGATTAATACCCACTCTTGACAAGTAGTCAAACAGCTCTTTTCTGGTCCAGGTCTTGACGTCCCTGGCGTCTCTTTCCTCGTCCTCAGCAGTCCTTTTGATAGTTTTTCTAGTAGTCTTTTTAGTGGTTGGTGTTGTTGTTCCAGGGGTTGAGTACAATGTGATCACCGTTGCAGTGACGATAACACCCGTGAACGCCCAAAGAAAGAACTTGTGAGGTTTGGCCAGCAGTCTGTCGAGTTTAGTCATGATATTTCAGTTGAGAATATGGAGGAATTAATGGATTGATAAGTATATTGATAGTGTATTCAGAGAGTTTAGTAGTAATTCATTGTATTTCAAATCTCGAATGTCTTGATCTTTTAGATAAATTTTCAGCTTATTACCATTTCCAGACAAAACCATCAACGACAACAACAAGCCACAGCACAAGAAAATGAGGTTATTGGCACTATTATCCTTCTTCCTAGTGCAGTACAGTCTCATCAGTGCCTACAAAACATTCAAGAACATCATCGTCGCCGAGGATTCCAATTTTGAAGACATTATCCACTCAAAGGGTAAATTCACACTCGTCAACTTTTATTCACCAAAATGTCAATTCTGTAACAAGTTGGGCCCCGAGTATGAACCCTTGGCTACACTGTTCAAAGATAGTAAAGTGCAGATTGCCCAATTGGACGGATTGGCTAACAAGAGGGTCCGTCAACAAGAAGGGATATACGGGTTCCCAACGTTGAGAATGTATGCCTATGACGGGACACATATGGGCTCGTTCACAGGAGAGAGAACCACAGAGGAGCTAGCTGAGTTTGTCACGTCGCATACTGGTGTCGTTGCTAAATGGCCAGAGTCTCAAGTGACGGTCATTGAGACATTACAAGAATTGCAAGCACTGGTTGATCAAGGCGATGGTCAAGTCGTTGTTTCATTTTTGGCTCCTTGGATCAAAGACTGGAATGGGAAATTCTCCTTCTATGAGAAATTGGCACAGCAGAACAAGCATGTTAAGCTTGTCAGGGTGGATGCTACTTCTGTCGAGGCTCATGAGTTGTCAAGTCTGTACAAGATTGATTCATATCCAACAATCATTAAATTTGGTCAATCCACCAGGGAAAACTTCCAAGTGTTGAAAACCAGCTCAACCAGTGAGAAATTAGTCTTGGATCATGTAGTAGATTTCATCACTCAACCAGAAAGTGAGCATGGTGAATTTTTTACTGATTTATCTCAATTGGATGAGGCCAAGTTGGCTGAAAAAGAGGAGGACTTCCAATTGAGAAAGGGGTTCAATGCCCATGGAAGAAACATCGAATTTAGCGAGGAAGAAGAGGAGGAGAACTACAGAAGACTCAGGGAGTTGTAAATAAATAAATAAATTAAATAATTAAATATTGAATAAATCCATAGTTAAGATCTTCAATTTGAGGTTCGCGAAGCGCTTTAAATAACACGAATCAACAATTGACAAAGTTGACCACTATTAAACCAGTCTAAATCGATACAATTAGAACGACAAAACCATGTTCAACATCTTCAGAGCAGCAGGCGACGCGTCGCACTTGGTGTCCATCTTCATCCTGCTCAACAACATCCAGAAATCCCGGTCCATCCAGGGGATCTCGCTCAAGACCCAGTTGCTCTACGTCGTGGTCTTCCTGACAAGATACATTGGTATGTATTCTTACTATTTTGAATTGATTCAATGGATTCAATTGTACTAACAAGATGGAATAGACTTGACATTCAGATATGTCTCGCTGTACAACACGTTGATGAAGTTGTTCTTCATCGGATCGTCAGTGTACATTGTTTACCTGATGATGTACAAGTACAAGTCCACAGAGACCGAGCGTATCGACACGTTCAAAGTGGAATACCTCCTTGGTGGATCATTGGTCCTGGGTTTGATCTTTAACTACAAGTTTTCATTCACCGAGGTGCTATGGTCTTTCAGTCTATGGTTAGAAAGTGTTGCTATCCTACCACAATTGTTCATGCTACAAAGAACCGGTGAGGCCAAAACATTGACAACCCATTACATCTTTGCCCTGGGGTTGTATCGTGCCCTATACATCCCAAACTGGATCTTTAGATACTTTTCAGAGGGGAGATTTGACCTATTGGCTGTGTTCACCGGGATTGTCCAGACTTTGGTGTACTCGGATTTCTTCTATATCTACTACCACAAGGTCATGAAAGGCTTGAAATTCGAGCTGCCAGTATAATCCCACAATATTCCAAAATTAATCCATCCATACAAAATAGAAATAAACCACACCATCCAAAATTATGAGTGATATTGTAGTACGTAACAAGCCTTCCGAGCCATATTAAAATACTGTTCCGAACATCGTAAAACCCACCAATAAACACCCAGAAAACAGGACAACACTCACACTACATTTCAACCATTATAAAAGGGTCTCCACCAGCCTTTCATCCACCCTCCCTAATCACTTCCCAATCACTTTAAGACAGCGTAATACCAGCTTCCGTTTAAGCCTTGGGAAGCCTTTCCACATCCAAACACCACAGAAAATCCCATTAAAGATTTGACACTTTGCAAGGCAACCAAAAGACCACTGGGAAATCTTAAACTGAGCCAGGAATAAAAGCTAGTGAGACGGTATATTTGTTCTACTGGGAGATTCTGTGAAGAGAAAGAGACAATACTGTTCAATATACTGTGTTTTTCAACGGGGTTTTCATCGCTGCTGGAACAGGAATTCAAAGTCATCAGTGTCTAGAATAGGAGTCATATCTGATAAGATAATTAATTACATTCGGCTCGCTTTGCACAACACTGGAAGGAACTGGAGAGAACAGTGAATAAATCCATAGTGTACAAGTTGCTGATTCCGCAAATCCAAAGGTTATTTTTTTTTATATCCCTGGAGCTTGGTTTTTATTGTGGCTTTCGGTTTGAGGTCTAAGACTCTAAAAAGTATATGCATATATCACCATAAAATCATAACGAGGTCAAGATGAATCGTCTATTCCCCATAGAAAAATCACTGGAAATCACTCCTGAGACTCGTCCTTTGACACACACGGGGACGATCCAGGTGTATTTGCAACTAGCTGAAAAAAACTTGTTTGTTCAAGGTTTCACTTCAAATGAGATGCAAGATAGACCTCCAACTCTACTAAGAGGATCCCTTGTGATTAGAGTGTTGAAAGCTTCAAAGATCAAGTCCATATCGTTAAGTTTCAAAGGTGTCTCCAAGACAGAGTGGCCAGAGGGGATTCCTCCCAAAAAGCAAGAGTTTTCAGAGGAGAACGATTTGGTGAACCATACTTGGCCTTTCTACAGCCATGATAACAAAAACTTGACAAATAACCCAAGTGGTGCTGATATCGTGAAACTGGGTGATCAATCAGAGTCGCATCTATCGGATGACTTGAGTAGAAGCTCATTACACTTGGACGCCATGTCCATCAAAAATACTTCGACAACTGCATTCAATATCATCAAGAGGGCAACTTCACCATCGCCAAGTGGCAGTAGACATAGATCAAACTCATTATTGTCTTCATTAAAGGCATCAACATCGGCAGGTGGGTCCTCTTCATCTTCAACGTCACCACATGATAGTAGTGCTGATTTTACATTCCAACCAGGTGATTACATCTACAATTTCGAACATGCTATACCTGCTTCGACACCAGAGAGTATAGAGGCAACATTTGGGTCAGTTTCATATTCTTTATCGGTGTTGATTGAAAGATCGGGTGCTTTCAAATCAAATATCGCTACAACGTTACCTATCAAAATTATTAGATCCCAATGTGAAGAATCTATGGAGGACTCGGAACCTATTGCTATAAGTAAAGATTGGGAGGATCAACTACATTATGATATTGTCATTGCATCAAAAGCCATCATCCTAAATGCTTATTTGCCAATTGCATTCAAATTGGTGCCATTGGCAAAAGTGAAATTGCATAGAATAAGGATCTATTTGACAGAGAATTTGGAATATTATTGTCGAAACAAGAAAGTCCATAGAATGGAACCTGTGAAGAAATACTTGCTATTGGAGCATAAGGCACCACCTCCACCTGATTTACCACCGGATGCTGATGCTAAAGCCAAAAAGATGGGGAACTTGTTAACATCAGATGGGTACGATATAACGGCTAAAGAATTTGAGTTCCAAGTCTATGTCCCTCAAAAATTAAACAATAGACAAAACTTACATCCAAACACGTCATACACAAATATTAAGTCACATCATTGGATCAAGATATGTTTACGTCTATCAAAACTGATTGATGGGAAACCAAAACATTATGAAATTAGTATCGATTCTCCAATCCATGTTTTGGATCCACAATGTTCCCATGCAAACACATTGTTGCCAGCATATGGTTTAGATGGGGAATTTAACGCTGCAAACCAGATCCATGATTCCAATATTTATTTCCCAAGAGAAGTCTTGAGCTCACCACCAATGTCTCCAGAGGTGATTCCAATTCAGAATAATGGTTCAAGTATATATAACGCATTGAACAATAGCTCATTCGCAAGAAGAAGATCCTCCTCCACATTGGGTGATAGATCATTGGGCACTTTTGAATCAAACTTGGCAGCAAATGTCTATAAACCTGACTCCTTGGATATGGAACTAACATCACCACAGGCACAACCAGCATCTCCAAGTTTTTCTCCAAGTTTCTCACCACAACAAAGACCGATCCATATGATTAGAAGACCAAGTTTCGAACCACCTCCATTCGATGCAGATATCAGTCCTCCGCCAATGAGGGATTTGATCAGTGAAGGTTTACAAGGTTTGGATGCCGCATTGGATGAAAGTGTTCCTAAGGATCCACCAACATATGATGACTATTTGGAAGAAGAGGCTAGATCACCACGTCCAGCTGCTAGAATAAGAGCAGGTACGGATGGGTCCATAAATCCACCTCAGTTGACATTCACAACGTCAACACCATCACCACCTCGTGTGAATGTTAATGGGAAATTTGCAGGTGTGAAAGATGTGCTGGAACCTGAAGAAAGAAGTCCAAGACAATGGAATAAGAGATCACCTGCAGAGGACAAGGAGAAAGAAGATGAAGAGAATGGTGATAATGATATTGCAAATGAGTTTAAATTTAGAGGTACATCTCCAAATATGCCTGCTGCCATTATCAGAGGTACAAGTCCCGAAGGGTTACGTGTTAGATCAAATGCTCGTGCTGGTCGTTCACCAGGTGCCTCGCCAAGAGGGTCTTTTGATGTTAGTCGCAGAGGATCGTTCATGAGTAACAGTAGTGGCACTTTGGCTACTGGTCCTGCCAGTGATGAAAATGGGATTGATTCGATTATTGCATCAGAGACGAATACGACTAGTACACATGTTGGAGGAGGTCCTGATGTTGTTGTTCAACCAACAATTGACGAAGAAGCTACGCCACAACAACAACAAGCACAGTCACAATTGCAAGTGCAGGGTGGTAACACACAGGGAAGAAGTCATTCTAGGGTATCTCTATTATCTGCATCACCAACATCATTACGCTCATTAAAGATTGATGATGAGAACGAATTAGCAGACTTACAACCATTACTCAAGGCAACCACAACAAACACGTCATTCAACCAGGGAGGCAATAACAATCCTTATCAACAACATAATCGTCCTGGATTGCCGAATAAGGCACCATCGATTTATGAACCTTACCAATCTCGTGAATCCTTGGGTAATCTCCTGAATGAAGCATCGTCTGTTGATATAACTGCATTATACTCTTCAAATGGACCTGTACAAAATATTTTTAATCCATTAAGTCACATTGAAGAGTATGACACGCATCATCATCATCACCCACATCAACAACATTCTCAATCACAGCCACCACAAGGTCCTTTTAGACAAATGTCATTTGGCGTTCAGAGTACATCGGCTAATCCAGTTCTTTCGGCTTTGGATCATACAAATGAACATCAGTTAACATCCTCAGGGACGAATGAGTCTGAGGAGTCCTCTCTAAAGGATACGAATTCAACATCGACATTGACAAGTGGGAATCTTAACGAAGAGGATGCATCAAATGGTGGTAATAAGCATCGTGTTGATGATCCTCATCATGGTGCAGAGTTCCTAGTGGAGGCTAGTCAGAATGTTGTTAGTTAAGATGTCATAATGGTTCTTATTGGTTTTTTGGTGTTTAAAATTTGTTCTTTCGTTTTCGCTGTTTAGTCATAACACATACTGCTTTAATTATACTTTGTTACATATATCTATATATGAAATTTTGCATTTCTACAAATTTTGTACAATGGTCTATACTTTTATTTTCTTTTGATTACTTAAACATCAATTCCATATCATCCCGTTCCTCTTGTGCTTCTTGATTATTCACACATGATATAGTTTCATCCATCGTCATGTATGAACACCCAAAATCAAACAAATAAACTAGTTCCTTCTCATGATTAATACAGATATTGGATTCTCTAACGTTTCCATGGACTATCCCCAAGTTGTGCAATAAGCTCAATTGATGAGTCGCTTGTAATTCTAGATGTTTTGTCTTTGCTGAAGGTTTATTGGAAACAAATGGTAGTTCCGATATTGCAAGGAAGAAAGCCTTAATGTTTTGATCCCTGTCCGCTATTACACCATGAGTTATAAGCCTTGGAACATTTATCAGGTCCTCGCTATCAAACTTGTCCACCCTAGTTTCATTATATTGTTCAATACGCTCATAAGTTTCAATTTCATTTAAATGATAGTTCAATATCGTGTATCCGACATATTCAGGTGGAGTGGAAAAAACCTCTTGGATCGATGAGCTCATTTCACCATTGTGGAAATAATCCACTATCGTGGAGACAGCTTGTAGTTTAACAATGACTCTCTTGATAGGCTCACCTCTTCTATCATAGAAACAATCACTTTTTAAAGGCCTTATGTTGAATTGTTTCATGAATTCTTCGCTGGACATTGAGATCACATAGTTGAAATTGTCACCCTCGGGTTCCTCTATTAGCTTGTGCTCCAGTATACTCTCCAAGTTGATAACATTGTTTGTCACTTCCATTGGTAAATAATATGAGGTCTTGTTCATAATTGCTGGAGGTTCTGTAAGTGGAAATGATCTCACGGTATCCTTCCAGGGCAACGAAGAGCCCATTGTTCCCGCTTGTTTTTCCTCATTGTTTGCAGTGGTTTCAATTGGTTTCGTAACAGGGTCTGTAGTCATTTTTATAGCGTATCTTAGTGCTGTTTTCTAGCGTATTTTGATGTCTGGTATTAAAGGTGTTTGTTTGTTGATGTCCATTTAAAACCGTTTTTTTTTTCTCGAGCTTACTAAAAATTCAAAAGTGTCATAAACTACAGAGCTATTTTTTATCTATTAAATCAGCATTAAATCTAGTCATTTTTCATTTCCCCAAAGATTCCAAGATCTTGTCGAACTCCTGTTTGGAATATTTGATGTATTTGTCAGTATGTTTCGAAAAATCACCCGTTGAGTGCTTATCATAGAATCTCTTGTATAGGGGAGATATGAACGATATCTCCTTTGACAAAAACTTCTTCAATGAAGGATCCGTAATATTGTATGCTTTATAGCTCTTGACCAATTCATCGAATTCCATGTTGAAATTCTTGAATTTTTCTTTAATCAATTCACGGTCTTTCGAACTCATTTTCCCCACGACGTTAACATCTAATAGATAAGCAGCAACTTGTTTCCAACCAGTAAGGAAGAAATTCAATGCTCTCTTCTTCAATTTCTCCAATCTTGATGCACCCACTGGGCCCAAGATCTCACCAAGTGCACTTCTCGAAATGATTTGCTCCACAAGGGTGATATTTGTTATGAGAAAGAACCCAATCGATTGTTTCTTCTTGATGAATTGTTGTGCCTTGATCTCCAAACTGACAATCAATGCATCAATGACATCTGAGTAGAAGGATGATAATAGCTCTGCAGGTTCATTATCGTCAATAACCGTCGTGGAGCTAACACTCGAAAAAGTTGTTAGCCATTGAGGTTTAGGGTTTGAAGGGATCCAACTACCAGCTTTGAAACCTTTCATAACACTTAGTTCACCCGCTTGGTACTCGGAGTATTTACGAGCTTTGGACATGACCTCCACTGTGGCCTCAGAGACACCTGAATCCTGTGGTAATTGTAATAATGACATTACACGTTGGTCTGTAAAACTGAGCAATTCTTTGAATAGCGAACGTGCCACATCACGACATTGTGAAAGACTTGTCTGGAGACCTGGAAATGTTTCCCCGGATTTGGATCGAAGCATCGAGAGGACCTTGTTGATGTTATCAATGAGTTCGAATGATAAAAGCCCATCATTAGTTAATGATTTGGAGATGGATCCTAGGATGTTTGCAATGATTTTGGAATAATTGTCCAACGATCTCTTGATAATGGAGTGGAACATTGAGCTGATTCTTGCTTGATCATCATTTGATTTGAAAATATCCTGTAATAGGGCGTCCTCATTTGATAAGAAGCCCAAGTATGCCTCTGTATAGTTGCCAATCCCATTACTCCCCTTTTCATAGGGGACTTTCTCACCTTTTTTGATATGTTTAGTGAATGGTTCCAAAAAGGCCATACTCTCGTCAATCACTCTGGATCTTGATTCTATAAACACGTTATCGACGGGTTTATCATTATCGTTGAAATAATCGAGTATTAATCCAACGTCTTTGATCTTGGAGGGGGACATGTAGGGGAATGGTTTCATTTGGTTCATAAAGATTTGCGGATCAAAAGGTTGAGACTCGGATTTCAACAGGTCTTTTAAATGCATCTTGAGTTTGAAGTCACTATCAGTGATGGTCTTGCTGAGGTTTTCAGAGATACCTTTATAGCCTTGCTCTTCTTGGTTTCCCAATAGTTTTTCTAGGATATCCTCTGCCTTATGGATTGTTGTTATGTATGACTTGACGTTATCTATGCGTTCGTTCAACTTGGATTCGTACATCGAAGCCTCACTTGCGATCCCTTGGACATTAGAGACAGCCAGCAAGGAATCATTCACGTTCTTCTGGAACACCAAGAGCCTCTTGGTCTTGTCCACCAATGGGTTCAACAATTGTTCTGATTTCGTTGTGCTTTGCGAGATGTTTGTTAAAGACTGGCTGATTTGAGCCATTAAAGAACGGCTTTTCAGCAGCGATTCCTGGAGTACCACCGCGTCGGCCTCGTCGATGTCCACTGAGATCTGAGAGAGGGACATTGGTGTCATATGTAGTCAAATTGTGGTGGAATTGATAGTGGAATTACATAGTTAAACCATGTTATTATCGTGAAATGTGGATGTTTAATAAGGTGGAAACCCGGACACCACATATAGCCTCAGCCTTTAAATCTACTACAAATATCCATTATTTAGCTGATTTTATTGAAAGAAATCTAGATATTTTGGTAGCAAAGCCAATTGATAAGCCAATACCAACAGCTTGATTTATTTATTATTCTTGAGCCAGTCTGCAGCAGCGTCTTTTATAGCCAAATTTGCAACTAATTGTGAAGCTTTTAATGGATCTCTAGTCAACGGATCAACTTGGTTATCAATCAAATGGTCCAAGATCCATGCCCGTTCATAAGTGACACCGGACGGGGTGATCACAGGGTCGTGGAACAAGTTGAAACTGATTGGATCCAAAAGATATTCAGGTGGATCAGATTTAGTCGTTGATGGCTTTGCAGGTTTTTGGGCATTATCAAACACTTTTTGCAAGTCATCCAAGTCCACTTGGTATTGTTTCTTGAGCTCCTTGTACAATTTCTGGAACTCAGCATCGTCTTCATAGAAGGCTTTATGGTTGAACTGGGATCTCAAGTTGTTCAGCTTGTGCCAGTAGAAATCCTGGGTCAACTTGACAACTTTAGCGTATAACGGCTGAGTTCTGGCGACTTGTTCATCGTGGTCCTTCGATGCGATCTTTCTCCTGGTCTCCAATATCTGTTCGTAGATCTGCTGGGCCGACTTTGTATTCAAATCGATGGCCAACTTGTAGGCACTCATCAGCTTCCCCAGTGCCTGGTGAGGATGATCCAAGTGTGTCAAGGCGATACCCAAGTAGAACAGCGCCTTCGAGTTGTCAGGACTCAGCTCCAGAGCCTTCTCAGCGTCCTTGGCGATCAGGTCGTACTGCATCACGGCCTTGTCGTCCCTGAGCCTCGACAGAGCCCTGTTTGTGTAGTAGTTGGCCTTGGTGCCATCCTGCTCAATGGCCTGTGTGTAGAGCTCAATGGCCTGGGCGTACTCGCCACGGGCAAAGGCCTTGTTCCCCTTGAGCTTGATCTTCTCTGCCTCTTTGCTGTTCATTGCTGGTGGTCTCCAATGGTTTGTATAGTGGAATACTATGAGATACCCACTGTCTTTTGCCCTAAGCTCTATATTGTTTTGCAGGGTAAGCTGTTGATGATATATGATTAATTTGACCTTTATATAAAAAATTTTCACTATGGAATTCTTCCAATCTTCTTGATAATGTACAAATCATTAACGGCCCTTACACTTCGCTGTGCTGAACGGCTGGCTGCTGTTCTCAGTCTTTGAGTCCTGGTGGTCTGGCTCCACAGCACAGTGTTCAAGCTCAAGAGGCCCAGAGTGATTATTAGACTGCCGTTTTCGCTAACCGCAACTGGAACCCACATGTTGTTGTTTGATAGTAGACTGGTGGACAGTATTTGTATAGGTAATGGATTATTGTATTGGTTATACTGTGATTTTGTAGTGTTTTTGTTGTAGTTTTGGTGGTGATGTGGATCACGATATATAGATATATGTATATGGAATAATACTTAATCTTCTACCAACAACTCGTGGAAATCAGCACAATGTCCAAGGAAACCATTGTAAACAACTTGCAGAGCCAATTAAACACAGAGCTCATCAGCAACGACTCTGCTGACGACTCGGTAGCGTTTTTTAACACGCTTGTTTACTCGAAGCACGCAAAAGTGGGTATTATCAACAACATCAACAATGTCAACAGCAACCAACTAACCAACAACAACAACTCTAGAACTCTGACTTGCTAAGAAAAGACATCCTCACCAGCTTCTCGATCAACAACACATCGCTAAGGGACAAGCTATCCATATACACAGACACCATCACACAGGGACAATTCCAGAATGACCTGGTGCTGAAACAGACAAAGATCCAAACGAAAAGAGCTTCAACAAGAAGACTCTCAATTGACCTCAGTGGCAATAACGAACTAGTGGATTCACAAGACGATGACGTTAATGACAATGACGACGAAACAGTTACACAATTGAGAAAGAGACTATTGGGCAACAGATCCAAAACACAAGAATCCCTTGTCGAGCAAACATTTGATGAGAAATTACACCATGAAGAATCTAAGCAAGAGGATATCCTACAGGACATGTTCCAATTCGTCCAAAGTATCAAACAGGGGGCTGAGGCGTTCAGTGAAAAGATGAATCAGGATGCTAATGTCCTCAAGGCTGCCGAGGCTGGGCTCGATGTTACAAGTAAGAAATTATCAGTATCGAAACTAAACTTATCCAAGACGATCCAATCGCTAGGTCTATTGGACGCGTTGAAATTGTTTGCATTGGTCATCGGATTGTTTTTATTATCGTTGATTATCATCAAAATTTTCCCAAAGTGGTGATACATGATGCTATTTATATATTAATCTAGCTATAAGATCGTATGTAATTAAATTTCAAATCATGCCTTCTTTATACATTGCATCAATTTCCTTTTGATACAATTTCTTACAATTTGGTCTTTTCAATTTCAAAGTTGGTGTAATGGTATCATCATCCGTGTGGAATGGTTCCACAGCAATGAAAATATTCTTTAATTTCTCAAAACTTAATAAGCCAACGTGTTCAATGTTAGTGTTCATCTCCTTTAGAACAAATTTCTTCAATTCAGGATCTTGTAAATTGGATAATAATTGTTCCTGGGTGGAGAATTTGGTGGATAATGGTGATTGTTTAAGTAACTTCAACAATGCTAATGGTTCAATACCGATAATACCCACTAGGTAACTCTGGAACGAATCACCATAAACAAACAATTGGTTCAAGAACGAATTGTTCCCCATATAGAAATTTTCAATCTTTTCACTGGCAATGTATTCACCTTGCGCTAATTTGAAAAAATTCTTAACACGATCCACAATGGCAATGGAACCAAATTCATCAACTTGTGCAATATCACCAGTGCTGAACCAACCTTCGGAGTCAACACTTTCTTTTGTAGCTTCTGGATTTTTATAATAAGTGTCAAACACTTGACAACCTCTTAGGATCAATTCACCACTACGGTTTGAATCAAATGTATAATTCATCTCCGGTAAATTACGCAATTTGAACTCTGAAGTAACACCAATGGACCCACATCTTGTAGTGTCCTTGTTATATTTCTCAGTGATGGCAATACCACCAAATGTCTCAGAGGAACCATAACCTTGATAGAACCCTGAATTCAACACTTTACGCAGGTAGAAAATAGATTCACTGGCTAGTGGAGACCCACCACTGATACAGAAATCTAAATTACCAAACCCAACTTGTTGCTTGATCTTATTGATGATCAATGAATCCAAAACTTTAACAAACCATTCATCATCATTATGAGTCAACTTGTAATTAACGGCATATCTCAAGATAGCACCTTTTAAACCAGGTGTAGTTTTAATCTTGTCTTTGATCCCACTCTCGATTCTACTGTACAAACGAGGAACAGCACTAACGTGAGTTGGTTTCAACACTTTGATATCTTCCAAGAAAGTCTTTGGGTTTTCAGGATTGGAAGGGAATGCAATAGCTGCACCTTTGCCCAATTCATAGATGATCTTGGAACGTTCATAAACGTGTGCTAATGGTAATAACACTAGCGAGACTGGGTTCTTTGGGAATGTAACATGGATAAACAAGAATGAGCCAGAGGCCAACACATGTTTGTGTCTTAGCTCAACACCTTTTGGAATACCAGTGGTACCCGAGGTAAAAGAAATGGTGTATAATGTCTCTGGTGTTGGTTCTCTATGTGGTTTGAGGTTCTCTGAACCGATTTTCAATAGTGTCTTGAAATCCAAGATCTTGTAACCATGGGACTCAGCTTCATCAATTAAGGCTTGGTCATCATCAGTTAAATCTTCAATAGTGATCAAGACTTTCATAAATTTCGAGCCAATGGCACAGACTTTGGATACTTTATTCTTGGAAAGCACCATGATTGGTGACTCGGTCAATTTCAAGATATACTCTAGGGCAGTATGACCCAAAGTGTCATACAATGGAGTGTTTGGAATCGAGTAGGCGTGTGTAGCCAAATCACTAATGATCCATTCCGGTTTGTTTGCAGAGAACAACGTCAAGATAAAGTCATCCTGATCAACCTCTGGAGCGTATTGCGAGAGCAAGTGCAAAAAGGCAGAACCAGCATAGTCTCTCTTGACACTCAACTGGTTATAAGTTTCATAGGTGAAATAATCGTTAAATTTCCCGGTAGCTGGATTGATTTCACGATAACCAATGGACTTGTTCTCCCCGTGGATTCTCAAACTCTCTTGGAACAAGTGGTAAAAAGTCTTGTACTTCTCGTGGATCGTGTTCACCAATTGAGGTTCTTTTTGAGCCTGGACATAGCTGTTTCTGAATACTGGTGAATACTCTCCAGTTTGCGTTCCTGGCACTGGGACGGAGCTGTTGATCTTGCTGAAAGCCAGTGGCAACTCAGGGTAAATGTGCTCCAAGTCCGTGATCTGGGCACTGTTTGGCAATGGCAAACTCGTCATTATTTCAAGTGGTTTTGTATAGTGGAATTCAATAGATTTAAAGGGTTTTTGAAAGAGCGGAGTTCCCGCTATTTATATTTCTGCAGTTTCGGCGAACGGAAAAATGAAAAAAAAATAAAATAAAAAACGATGCAATTTGCATGTGCCGAGGAAATCATCGAGATCATCTCGAAGAAGAACAGTGGGAAAGCCAGAGGATCCAGGAGATTTGAGTGCTTGATTGTTGTACTGGGAGAATGAACGTCGAGGAGTTCAACGAGTCGCAAAAAGTGGGTGGAATTCTGGTGGAAATTGAGTGATTTGGGTGGACGAGTAGTAATACTGACGAAATGACATATAGACTGTGTACACTCTGAAAAGACGGTTCAAGAAACGGAAACTGGCTTCAGCAGAGGTTTGCACTGAGGGAATAACGATAAACGATCCGCACTTGCCATTGTTGCAGCTGTTGCAGGGGAAAGAGCCACTGGAGAATGTCAAACTACGATACAAGCTGTACAAGAAATCGATCCAGCATCAAGAGGTTTTGGCTACAACGATCATTGATGAGTCGAATGATGGTACTTTAAACCAGATATCTGATGTTCTCAGTGGTAAAGTGAGACCCCATGAACTGGATGCCGTTGTGTTGATGTCCAGTGCCAATTCAACGGGGAATACAGGTTTCTCATCTCAGTTCTTAGCACATATTTCGAAATCCAATCATTTTAAAGTTGTACGATTAAATGCCAAAGAATGTCATACTATCAAGATTGCTTTGAAGACTATTGTTACTGCTGTATTGAATGATACTTTCCTCGGCGCTGATGGAACTATCGATGCAGATGATAGTGATTATGATAGCGAAGATGATGAAGATGGACATTTGACCAAGTTGCAATTGAGAAGATTACCATTTGACTTGGATGCAGTGGCTGAATGGTGTGAGAATCAGTTCCAAAGACAAAATGAGAAGTTGGAGAGTACAAACATGAGAATTGTGCTGATCTTAGAGGAGACAGACTCGTTCAATTTGACACTGCTGAACAGTTTGGTGAATTTGATCAATACTTATACAGATAGAATACCTTTCAAGGTCGTTTGCAATATAGGTACAAACATTGAAAACTTCCATAAGAAACTGGGGAATGAACTATGTTACAAATTACAGTTCCATCAGTTCAACATTGAACAAACATCAACCATATTGAACCAAATAGTGGGCAGGATCATCTGGCAAGACCAATTCCTTTTGGGGAACGAGAGTGCAATGGAACTATTGAAAAGGTTTAGAAACTCCACTAGAGATGTTAATGAGTTGTTGAAATCGTTGAAATATTTGAAAATGACTTTTTTCTTTAATCAACCTCTATGTGTCTTGCAAACCCTTTATTACAAATCTGAGTACCATGGAAGATTACAACCATTGAATGAAACATATTACAGCGTGGTTAGGATGTTACCATCTTTTGAAAGATATATAACTGGTTTAGTATCATCAAATGAAGTGGAGAATACCGAGATTTTGGCATTGTTGGATGATAACAAGTCACTGCATAGTCTTGTGAAACAGTCTATTAATGATTACATGAAAAATTTGAACAATTTAAGATCCGTTTTCAAGTTCATTACAGAGATTTTGCATAAATATTCAAATGTCAATGGGAATTACTTGGATTTTTACATCAAATTGACAAGCAGAGATGAATTGATAAGAAACCAATTCATTAAGGAAAGCTTAGTCTTTTTGAAGAATTTTGAAAAATCCGTTATCAACCAATTTATGAATGATGTTTCACAATTGGCACAAGAGGATGATTTGATCAGTTCCCTTAATTTGAAAATTAAAGCTCGTGTCAATTATCAAGAATTGGAGGAAAAATTGAAAGACCCAGAATACTCTAGAATTCAATACAAGATCGAGTATAGGAAAGCCACTGAGGAACTAATGTCCATATTGGAAACACTTATCAAAGAGTCTATCAAATCACCTTTTGACATGCTTTTCAATGAATGCCTCGTCTATAATGATTTTGATGTTTTACAGGCAAGTCTGATACCACAGACAAGGAAAATCGTCGAAGACTCATTGGCTAATCCTGAGCTTTATATCAACACGGCCACTTCCTTGAGTTCACCAATGGAAAGACTGAATTCCAAGATTAATCCAATCATTGCAGAATTATTCCAAATTTATCGTGAGACTAATTTGAACTTGAACATTTATGATTTTTATCAAGTGTTTATGAACTCATTGAGAAAGAATGAAATCATCAAAGATTTCATGGAGATACTGGATGATAAGGAACAATTACTCGAGGCTTATTTGAACGATGACGAGAGATTTAAATTTATTTATAGATTCTTCAATGATTTGGATATCCAGAATGATGAGAAATGGGCCAAGTTGACCTTAGTGTTCTTTTTGCAAAAATGTGGTGAGTTATTGAATTTTGGGTTCTGTAAACAGATTAAGCGGAAGGGTGATTCGATTGAGAAGTGTATTTGGAGAGGGTTGTGATTGAATGATTGATACAGTGGTGGAAAATATGGTGATAAAAAAAGCTTTAAAAGTATGAAAATTCCTGTATAGCTTCAAAAGCAGATTGATCTAGCAGTTTAAATCGATATGTAGCGCCAAAAAATCTGATTTAAATATATTTGATCCTTTTCCTATATGTTTAGGTATCTCATTCCATTAAATTCACACTGAAGTATGCGTAAGTCTTATTTTTGTTGAAATTCCAATTTAAATCTACAGCTTAATATTTAGATCCCCGAATATCTCTTAAGCATATACTTCCACTTAAATCACTAACAATCATAGTTATCAACTACTGTTCTCACACTGAAGAAGATGATTAATTTTATTCAGTTATAGGTTTCCCGCTTACATAATCAAAATCCGTACATGCCAAAATATTTTGACCAGTCGATGAGGTGACGGTGCTGAACTAAACTGGGGTTCAACACAAGAAAATTGAAGGCAAATGACAATAGACTTTGATCCACTATCGTTTTTCACGTCTGAATCGAAAGGTGATGATGAGTTGGATTCAACCCCAGTGGTGGAACCTTCAAATTTTGGAGCCTCATCATCTGACAGAAACCCTAAACTAGACGACACAACGACAACGGACGATCCACCATCAGAAGTGGATAAGGAAGAGGCAGACGAAGCAGTGATACACGTCCTTGATTTCCCACATCTATCTTCAAGTTTACCATCCCCTGTGCTGATAACGATATTGAAATTTTTAAAACCGGAAGAGGAAACAAATTTTGGCTCATCTCAATCTACAACCGCGGTTCATAAAGATCTACAAAGTATTCTAGATTACAAAGAGGTATCATTGGAGGAGTACGAATCTTCTGTTGACTGGTTAAATACCAATGGCTACGTCAAACTAGCGGGAAATTTGCACAGTATACATTTCTCTCCAGATTTTTTCCAATATCTCAACAAGATCTTATCGTCACAATTCGCCAATGATGAAACAGTGGTGAATTTAGCAAGTTTACGAATCTCTGAAAACTGTGGGAGAACGGCAAGACCAAATTTCCAAAGAAAGATCATCTTGAAGAATTTCAGCAAACCTATTTATCTTTATGAACCTGCATTGACCTCTGATAACCTGGGCTTGAAAACATGGGGGTCATCATTAATCCTGAGTGAAGTCATTGTGGAGAACCATAAGGACTTGATCATGGAACCAGTGCTAGAATTAGGTGCTGGTACTGGGTTATGTGGTATCACAACTAAGAAATTGGGATATGAAGATGTGATGTTGACTGATCTTCCGGAAATTGTACCGAACTTGCAGAAGAACCTTGAAATAAATCATTGTGAAAATGCTTCATCCTATGCACAAGTGCTTGATTGGACTGATCCTTCCTCATTTATTGAGATCCATGGGAATATCAAGTATAATACAATTTTGATTGCTGATCCAATCTACTCACCTGATCATCCGCAATGGGTTGTCAATATGATGAAACAATTTTTGAACCAAACCCCAGAGGCAAGAATCCTGCTGCAAATACCTATACGGAGAACATTTGAGGATGAGAGAGCTAAACTATGGTCATTATTAGCGGGAAGCAACTTTATCATTCGAGATGAACGTATCATTGACGGATATGACGATTTTGGTGCACAACAGTTCATCTACAAGGAGCTTAGATGGGATTGTATGCGGATTTAGTCGAATGGAATCACATTGTACATAGAAATATTTAAGGCATGAATACATAATTGGAGCATCGTAGTGGTATTATTGCTGGCTGTATTGCCAAAGGGTCCAAAAATAACATCTATTAATCAAACCCCGACATCACGATCATCATGATATCATGATACTATTAATTTACGAACTACCAATGGTGGAAAAGAGCTTAGTAAAATGTTAAATAACATGATTTATTGCAAGAGTTTAATTAAGCTTAAACTGCTGTAGAAATAGATAGAATCAGTAGTTTATTTATCCCCCTTTTAGATTACTTGATTGTTCATTTTTAACACCGATCAAGTTGATCACGATGATCAATCAAGCTTTCCCAGCTGATAACTCTAAACAAGCTCAGAAAAAGCTCATGATCCACAACTGACTGTGGCCAACGTCTCCAAAGCTGCACAGCATGTAATGCTGTTTAAACGGTTTCCTACTGGCTGTTTTGTGCAATTTGGTGGGTAATTTGCTCGTAGATGTAATCTGATCGGTTTTGATCAGGGTGCGTTGTGTCAAGTTTTGAAACATGAACAATGGGATACGGCCGTACTCTTTGACGGCTTTGTGCCTGTTGCAGCACGTCAATCATGCTGTGAAGGGGTCTGCTGTTTGTGCCATGTGGACGTTGATAAACGGCTGGTGGCAGGTTGTGTTGGACCTTGGACCTTGGTGGTGGTAATAATAGTTATAATGATACTTGGTGAGTTCATGGTTGACCCTGCTGGTCTGTGATGATCAACGACGCAAGAGAACCCTCAGCGACGCTCTGTCGAACGGTTCTATTTACCCACTGCGTCTTCTTGTCTGCTCTTTTGTCTTGGCTAGCTTAACTCTGCTGAGTCCTGAGAATTTATCTGCTCAACACTATAGAGATGACCAAGGCCATGTACGAAATTAACAAAGCTGCTAGTATCTGGGAAGTCCGCAACACAGGAGTAACACCACTACTATAACCTCTGTCTATGAAATGGGAAAAAAGCGAAAATCTTTTGCCTTAACAACCATGGTGGTAATGAACAATACAGTTTCAATTTGGAATATAAAAAGATGGTTGATTCCTCCCTTTCATTAAGGTATTCCAATGTTGTATTATTCTATATCAACCAAACAACTATCAATTCCTAACTAACTAATAATGGTCTCCACTGATATTGATCCAAACTCTGTCCTCTTGTTGGACCCAAACATCGATAAGGCTTGGAAAGTCTGTGTCCTTGAGGGTGTCTACTATGGTAAAAATGAATATAGTGGTAACTTGGGTGCAAGAATCTCCTCTGTCGTTGTCATCTTTGTCATTTCCACTTTCTTCACCACTTTCCCATTGATTGCCAGAAATGTCAAGCGTTTGAAATTACCATTATACGTCTACTTGTTTGCCAGATATTTTGGTACCGGTGTTATTGTCTCTACTGCTTTTATTCATTTGATGGAACCTGCCTATGCTACAATTGGTGCTAAATCATGTGTCGGTCAAACAGGTGGTTGGGCAGTGTATACCTGGTGTCCTGCCATCATCTTGACTTGTTGCTTGGGTATTTTCCTCTTGGATCTGTTTTCTGATGTCTACGTGCAAAGAAAGTATGGTGTTAAAGGTGGTTGTTGTGATAATAAAGAAATCATCGCTGCCGTTGTTGATGTTCCACAAACCAAGACTGATGAAGAGAAAGATGAAGACTGCTGTGATGGTGAAGTCTGCTGTGAAACTATTGCTGATGCCTCTTCTTCCAATGATTCTCAACTTGATGTTAGAAAGAGTAATAGAGATTTCAAAAGTCAAATCGCTGGGTTCTTGGTCTTGGAATTTGGTATCATTGTTCATTCCATTATGATTGGGTTAAATCTTGGTGTTTGTGGTGATGAATTCAAGACTTTGTACGTTGTTATTATCTTCCATCAATCTTTTGAAGGTTTAGGTATCGGTGCCAGATTATCAGCTATCCCATGGCCAAAAGACGTTCCATTCTACTGGGCTTATCTCTTGTGTCTCGCTTACGGTCTCGTTACTCCAATCTGTATTGCTATTGGGTTAGGTGTCAGAACAATCTACATGGCTGGTTCTTTCAATGCCAACTTGATTTCAGGTGTTGTCGATTCCATCTCTGCTGGTATCCTGATCTACTCTGGGCTAGTCGAATTGCTTGCAAGAGATTTCATCTTTGACGAAGAAGCAAAGAAGGACTTGCCTAAACTGATGTTCAACTTGTCCGCTGTGTTTGCTGGTGCCTTCATCATGTGCTTGCTAGGTAAATGGGCTTAATCATTTCAACAAACTAAACAATAAAAACAATATTAATACATAGATTATACATATATATAGATGACGACGAATTACGAGTGAGTACACATTTTTTTAATTATGAATTTCTTATCAATTATTGTAAATTTCAATTCAAGTGTGCACAACCTTTGTAGTTATACGAACAGAATTATTTGTAATCCTTAATGGACCAGAAACTGACATGTGGCTGTTGTAGTATACGAGTATATAAAGAGGTAATGTGCTCCTGGTTTGTAGTCTTTTACCCCCTGCTAATCAATCCAATTTGAACTCAATTGAACTCAATTGCTGTCAATATGTCAAACTTCACTCTTCCAAAGCTACCATACGCTTACGATGCCCTTGAACCACACATCGATGCTAAAATCATGGAAATCCACCATTCAAAGCATCATCAAACCTATGTCAACAACTTGAATGCTGCTTATGAGAAGATTTCCACTGCCATTAAGAATAACGATGTTAAATCCCAAATTGAAATTCAACAAGCCATCAGATTCAACGGTGGTGGTCATATCAACCACTCTTTATTCTGGGAGAATTTGGCCCCTGCAAACTCTGCAGAGTTCCAAGGTGGTCAAGAGTTGAAGGCCAAGATTGAACAACAGTATGGCTCTTTTGCCACTTTTAAAGAAAAGTTCATTGCATTGTTATTGGGTATCCAAGGTTCCGGTTGGGGTTGGTTAGTTAAAAACAATGAAACTAGTGAATTGGAATTGTTCTCCACTGCAAACCAAGATCCTGTTCCATCCAAGTACACCGTGTTGATTGGTATTGATTTCTGGGAACACGCTTATTACATCCAATACTACAATAACAAAGCCGAGTATGCTAATCAAATTTTCAGTGTTTTAAACTGGGAAACCGCTGAAAAGAGATGGAAATCCCTTTATGAGTTGAAATTATAAATAAAAGATTATTTCTGGTAAATAGTGATATTGATAGTATCAATGTTATGTGTCGTTTCCCTCTCTAGTTTCCTGTTATAAACCACTGTTGGATTAACCAACCTGTCATAGCACGTATTCATCAAAATAAACATTCTCTGTATCTTCCTCTTGTGAAGGTGCAACGAAACTGGCAGCATCGAAAATGGAATACCCATCATCTAATCTTTCCTCTTTCAAGTCAACAACACTTTGATAAGTGGATTTGTAACAATCCAGATTGACTTTTTCCAATTTGTCGTCATAGACGAGCACTTGACATAGTGATCTAATATCATTTTCAACCAACTCTTCAGATGTAACTTGACTCTTCATAATGAAAGCCAAGATTTCCTCCACAGTGGAATAATTTTTATAAGTTGATGCATAGACTTGATTTTGTTTCATACTAACATTATTACTGAAAATGTTTGGGAAGGTCTTATTAGTGACAAATCTCCATATGATTGTGAGTAAACTTTCAACAAATTCAGAATCCAGTTCACCATCTGTAAACCATGGACCACCTGTAACCTCGATAGATGGCATCAAATGGTACAACATGTAGATCTTTCTTGTAGGGAACTTCACAGATTTAACACTCTTGATAAATCTTTGACTCTCTAGGGATTTCAGACATCTCAGAACAATGTGTTGATGTAGATTTGTACGGGCCTTGATGGTTTTAGTCCAGATACCTTCTCTCCCAGAGGCTTCAATGTATGAATAAACTAGAGACTCATCGGAGGACATGTTGGATCTCTTAGCAGCTTCTTGGAACTCCACAGCTTGGAATTTCAAGTCCCCATTTTGCTTCACCAGTTTGACAAGACTCTGATTCAACAAGACTTGAACAATAACCATAAGATCAGCTACCGTCTCCACGTTGGCAAGTTTCCGTAGTTCTGGCTCTGAGAATAGTGTATTAGCTGGCTCAGCGATCATCGCCTCGTGCAAGGCCTTAGCGGCCTGTTCTTCCCCTGTAGCCATTTTGTAGTTATATTGATTGAAACTCGTAAGGATCAGACAAATCCACACTATGACTTTTGTACTTTTAGTGCTAAATACTGGTTATTATTTTTTTTTTCTGCCAGTGAAAATTTGTGGTGTTTGGATGTTTTCTCGGGAAGCTCATCGCTCTCAAGACTTGAAAAAACGGCCTTTGTAGCTGATGTTTGGGAAGGTGAAAAAAGACGACCGTTAAGCAAAGATGTCGATGCGAAGAGCTAAAGCGAAGATTGTGCGGAACGACGAAAGCGAAGATGAGGAAAATAACGGTGGCGCAATTGCTCCGAGAAGTGGGAAACTGAATGGATCGAGTAAGTTGTTTTGTCAGCTTGTCTTGACAGATAGCGATGGAGACTAACGAGTTACCATAACCAGAGCCCAAGAAGAACAAGATGAAAAGCAAGCCAAAGCTTAATATGTATTCGAATGAGGTATGTAAAACATATAACTGGCTTCAAGAGAACGAAACTAATACAGGTGTAAAGGACGAAGCCGAAGATGCATTGGACGACATCACCATCAAAATTAAAGATAAACCAAAAAAAAATGGACTAAAGTTCCCTCAATTCCAACATTTAGATGATGAAATCCAGGAAGCTTCTCACAAGATTGTTGATGATAATCCAGCTTTGGACGACAATGTCAGTGATAGTCATGAGGATGAAGAGGATCATAAAGAACCACAAGAGCACCTCAAACCAAGCCCCACAACACTGTCATCCTACATATCTCAGGTGCCACATAGTAAAGAGCCAAGTATTGATCCATCTGAAACATTTTCAAATGAAGCTGACTTTATTTCACTGAATCCATCGGCTGACGAACGTGAACTCTCCGAGGGATTTGACCACTCGATTGATATTATGGGAGATACAAGACTGCCAACTACACAGAGCGAAAAACTGGAGCAGGAGCAAGCTGAAAGAGATGAAAGGAAACTTGCATTTGAAGATACGTAAGTATTTTGCTCAAACTTTCACACACTGAAGACATACTAACAATGACCTTTTTATTTAGCGAGATGTTGAGTGATCCAGAAGTGGAATCAACAGAATGGGAGAAACTAAAAGTGAAAGCAGGATCAATGGTGACAGGAAAAGCTTCAACTGCATTGAAGCCTCCTAAGTTGAAACTGATTGAAAAATGTACACTTGAAGATGAAGCTGAAAGGCTGAAAACTTTGTCACAGACACTCAAGGGCAAAATGGAGCACCTGTCTGCCACTTTGGAGAAAAATAAAGCTCAAAGGGAAGAAAAGAGTAAAGAGCAGGAAGACATCCAGCAAAGACTCAACCAGTTGGCTCTGGAAGTTGAGAAAGCACTGAACAAAGATGGACATATGTGATTAGGTAATCCGCTTCGGTATCAGTTCTAAATCCGGGGAGTGCGGTTACCGGTTTTGGATGAATCATACCCTGAAAAATGTCCTGATATCGATCTTCGAAAGATTGAGACAATTCTTTTCATTATTCAACTCTTGCTCTCAGAACAGCTCAATTGAAGCCATCGTCAATAAAAAACATTGCCAATGTCTGCTCAGAAAAGTTTGCGTCACTTGATCTCCATCAGTGACTTGACCACCAAGGAATTCCACCATTTGGTTAACAAAGCTCAATCATTCAAAAAGCTATATAAATACGGTAATCCTCAAGATCTTGCCGCTCAACACCAAAAATTGTTAGGTAAAACCGCTGCGCTCGTCTTCTCCAAAAGATCCACTAGAACCAGAATCTCCTCTGAAGGTGCTGCTGCGTTTTTCGGTGCCCAGCCAATGTTTTTAGGGAAAGACGATATTCAATTGGGTGTTAATGAATCCTTTTACGATACTGCAAAAGTTTTGTCCTCAATGGTCTCTACCATCTTTGCCAGAGTGAACTCTCATTCAGAAATCCAACAACTTGCACAACACTCTTCCGTTCCAATCTTGAACTCATTATGTGATACTTACCATCCTTTACAAGCCATTGCTGATTTATTAACCATTAAGGAATCATTCAATGAGACCAAAGGGTTGAAGCTAGCTTGGATTGGTGACTCGAACAATGTGATAAACGATTTGGCCATTGCATCCCTTAAGTTCGGTATTGACGTTTCCATTGCTACTCCAAATGGAATTAAAATTGAAGATCATATTTTGCAAACAGCTGGAAAAGTCACAGAGGAAACAGGTGCTACATTGCAACTCACACATGAACCAAAAGAGGCCGCTAAAGGTGCAAACATCTTGGTTACCGATACATTTGTCTCAATGGGGCAAGAGGCTGAGACTGCTAAGAAATTGAAATTGTTTGAAGGCTTCCAAATCTCCAAAGAACATACCGATATAGCTGATAAAAACTGGAAGTTCATGCATTGTTTACCTCGTCATAAGGAAGAAGTCACCGATGAAGTCTTCTACTCTCCAAACTCTATAGTTTTTGAAGAGGCAGAAAATAGATTATATGCAGCCATTGCAGCTTTAGATGTCTTTGTTATCAACAAGGGTGATTTTTCTAAGTAAGGGTTTGTTCAAAAAATAGAACTTGTGAATAGATAAGAGACCAAGATTAATAACAAATCAAATTGATTCTCTTTATTAACAATGTAGCAGTCTCTATAAATATATACACTACGAGGTGAGCTCATCATCGGAAGTTCACGATAACAGGTAATTCGTTGAGAACAACTGGCTCATCCCATGTCAAGATCTTGATATTCTGATCAAATTCACCATCTGTATCATAGACACTGGCGTTTTTGGCCAAAGTGTTGGAGTAGTATGGCTTAACATCTTTGGATAATAATGACACAGTGATATGTGGAAACTCATTAGCTGATGCAAAATCTAATTCAGTGTCTGTGCCGTTCTTGTGAATTTTGTTGATCTTGACCAAAATACTAAAGATCTTATCATCCCAAATAATTTTACTCAGTTGGATCTCAGCAGAGTGATTCAATGATTTCCCATCCTTTAGTTCCTCTTCCTCGTAAATCTTCAAATACTTGTTCCAAGTGGTCTTCTCAAAGTCATTACCCTTTTTACCCTGTGTACAGTGAGCCAATGTGACATGGATCTCAGGGAGTAAACCTGATCTAAGTTCACTTAGAAAAGAAGTAACGTCCAACTTAATAAACGAGTTTTTGCGTGAAAGCAAATCTTCGACCTTTTGTAACACATTCTCCTTATCTGACACGCTTATACTGAAGTAGACTGGTGAGGTCTTCTTCTTTTGTGACACCTTACGCTCATTGGGACTGGGTTTCTTCTTCTTATCAGTTTTTGCTGGTTTCCCCATGATTTTGGTATAAGAGGCCTTGTAGTTCAACGCTTCGTTGAATGCACGTTCAACTTGCTCATTTGGTGGCAATTTGTCACACAGGACTGGGTAATTTTCAATCAAAGACTTTAAGATCTTGATGGCGTTTTCATAAGAGGATCTTTCACCACTAGAGTCCAAATCAATAATTAAATCAAATCTGCTATCTGGTTCTTTTTCTCTGATAACGTATTGGAAACGTTTAGCAAATCCAGACATTATACCTTGCACTTTATTAGCCTCGGAAGCAGCCTTGATGGATTGATGGTTGTCACCTCTTGCAAAGACTCTGGTGGTTGTATTTTTCCAAATTTGGTCTCTATCTGAGTCCTCAGGAATAAAATTTAAGCAGATGAACTGGACATTCGTATCATGAGGAATGAAATCGTCACGAAGAGCATAAAAGTCATCGAAAATTTGCTGTCTTTCCCTATACTGATGGTTATTTCTATCCATCACCACGACCCTTTTAGTCTTCAGTTCTTCCAATGAACGTTTGACGAACAACTGTTTGGCTGACTTTCCGTTTGGAATGTCATCATTGGAGACAAAAGCCCAAGTATCTTTGAACAAGTTCACCAATGTGTTAGCTGTTGTAGTTTTACCACAACCGATCGTAGCAACAGGGACCAAAACAAACTTTGTACTTCCGTCGATTTTCAGTTCTTTCAACGCATTCATCACCTCCAACTCTTCAAGCAACTCCTGATTCAAAATCTCTGCCCCATTCTTACCGTAATGTTTCAAGAATCTGTTTCTCAACTCAATGATTTTAAAACCTGCCTCGTAATCCTCCGCTAGTTTTGGGTTTTCCTCAAGAAGTGGAATGACAAAATCCAAGTATCGATTGGTGATGAACTTATGCTTTTGAAACTTAATAGAAGCCCTATTTCTAGTTTGCAAATACTCTTTGGTAACTTCTCTCCATTGTCGATACATTAAGTAAGGTTCTTCAAACTTGAATTTGAAGAAATAATCTTCCCCATCTTCTTCTCCAGTCTTTTGGCAACGAACAACGAATCCTTCAATCTCCTTGTTCATGTATGATCCACTTTTGGAGTACTGCGTCAGTGTTTCCTGGAGATCCTTGATATCATCTTTCACGAAAAAGTTTATCTTTTTGAATCCCCATTCATCAGAGAAATCAAGAACATGTTCAAAAGAATGTGTTTTGAACAGAGGTGTGTTAAAATTAAGACCATGTAGGTATAAGCCTGCATCTCTCCCAGAATACTCTATGATATGCTCTTCAAATGCATCATCACAAAACTCTGCAACGGCAGTGGTATTCATTTCAAAGAGTTTCAGCGCCAGATCTTTCGTTGTTAGGCCTAGTTGTTTCAATTGGTCCTCTAAGACTTTCTGACCAGCGGTGGCATGATTTTTGGTAGCATCATCCCTTTCACCTGTAGAGTGTTTGCTGCAAACAACAATTGTACCATCTTCAAGACCAGAAATAAGAATGATGCACCCATTTTCCTTAGCGGTAACCGTGTAAGGACCTTTAGTATTCGACTCCAGCCATTCCCATTTCGTTCTGGCAACCTCATTTATGTTGAAAAATTTGTCATACCCTCTCACAGCGATGACGGGTTCATCAGCTATGGTAAATAAACCTCTGGCATTAGAAGGCAAAGTAATTTTATCTTTGGCATAATCCCATTCATTGAACTTCCAACTGATCAATCGTTTTTCACTATTCAAGATTTTGTACTCTCTTTTGGTAGCTTTTCCTCTACGGGGTAGCTGTGATGCTGCCTCAAGCTCCTCAATTAGCTTCTTCACTTCATTTTCGTTCCGCTGCCCACTCATTACTTGAATGTATTGATTCTACCCCTAAAATGTCTGTACCCTCTTTATGTGTAGTTGGTGGTACTTTCCAGTAGTTTATTTTCTTTAGTAGAGAAAAAAATATCGATTACATAATATTTTTTTTTTGATATGCAATGTGCGATTGTGGCTCAAGTTCTGTACACACATTAAAACAGTGGCACCGGAACAGTCGTCTCTTATCTAACCATTATAAAAGGAGCTACTACGTCCATGTTTATCTGAATGCTCATTATAAAATGACCTTTCAGTTTACATCATTGGACTTAGCATGCTTCCATTGCGACCAGTACGAAAGCTAGGCGGGGCTTTGAGAGCCCACACCTATCTACACAAACAGGTGATCAAACGTCTCTCATCAAGCCAAACTACTCAAAGATCTCATAACAACACCTTATGGAAAACAGTTTTGGGTGGTACTATCTTCTTTGGACTAGGAGCCGCAGTATCTTTTGCTGCTTTAAAAGCAAGGATTGGCAATGATACTTTTTCCACTTCGAAACTATCGACATTGAAACCTATTACATATGGGAATTCTCAAGACTTCGAAAGAGCTTTCAAAGAGATTGAAGAAGCCTTGGGTAAAGAATTCGTGACTCGCACTGAGAGCGAAATTGAGAACCATGCCGATTCATTCTATCAAACCCATCACCCGCTCCCTAATCAACGTCCTAAATTGATTGTTTATCCCGGAAGCACAGAAGAGGTTTCTCAAGTGTTACGAATTGCACACAAGTATCGAATCCCAATTGTTCCTTATTCGGGTGGTACCTCACTGGAAGGTCAATTTATTGCTTCAAGAAGTGGTATTACCGTGGACTTGAACCGTATGGATAAAATTTTGAAATTTAATGAAGGCGATCTGGATGTCGTTGTTCAACCCTCGGTACCATGGCAAGATCTTAATGAGTATTTGTCTCCATATGGTCTTATGTTTGGGCCAGATCCAGGACCAGGTGCCCAAATTGGGGGTATGATTGGAACCTCTTGCTCGGGTACCAATGCAGCTAGATACGGTACCATGAAGGACAATGTCTTGAGTTTAACCATTGTTCTAGCCGATGGTACAATTGTGAAAACGAAGAAGAGGCCAAGAAAGTCCAGTGCTGGATATAATCTAACTGGTCTGTTCGTTGGGAGCGAAGGTACTTTGGGCATAGTTACTGAAGCCACATTGAAGTTACACGTTAAACCAGAAGAAGAGACTGTCGTTGTGGTGAATTTTGACAGTATCAAAGAAGCAACTGATTCAGTATCTTCGATTGTTCGCAAGGGTATTCAAGTCAATGCTGTCGAATTTTTGGATTCGAATATGATGAAATGCATTAATGAAGTTGGTTCTACTTCGAAAAAATGGTATGAGAAGCCAACTTTACTTATCAAGATTGGAGGATCTAAGACTATCGTCAAGGAGCTAGTGGAGGCTATTAGAACAATCACAAGTGAAAACAAAAGTATACAATTCCAGTTCGCTAAGAATGAAGAAGAAAAGGCCGAGCTATGGTCTGCAAGACGGTTTGCTCTATGGTCCACCATAGATTGGGGTAAGGCAAATATTGATCCAAATGTGAAAGTTTACATAACAGATGTTGCAGTTCCTATTTCTAAACTTTCAAAAGTTATAAACGAAACACAAGATGATATACTTAAAAGTGGTTTCAAATCGACAACCATTGGGCATGTGGGTGACGGAAACTTCCATGCGCTTGTTCTATACAAAGAGGAACAGGCTCATCAGGTCCACGAACTTGTATCAAGGATGGTGGATAGAGCTCTTGAAAACGATGGAACTTGTACTGGAGAGCATGGTGTTGGTGTGGGTAAAAGAAAATTTCTGATAAAAGAGGTTGGTGATGAGGCCGTGGATACTATGAGAAAACTTAAAGTGGCGCTAGATCCATTACGATTGCTGAATGCTGATAAGATCTTCAAAATAGATCCTGATGATTCTAATAAATATTGAAACATTGAAACCAATACATGCCCTGCCATGTCACCTACTCGCTTTTCAATCTCACTTTCGCGAAGTTCTATTTTTCACAAATGGATTCGCGGTTCAGTGTTCTTTAACAATATGGACGCGAAATGGTGCACACAGCAAAGGGAACCCCCCCAAAGTTGTTGGTATGCCATTAAAAGACCACGAGTGTCATATATAGCTATCTCTGAGTGTTTTAAGGTTTTGTGGTTGGATGGTAATGGTTTTCGCATATCCATAAAAACAAATCGAAACAATAAGTATGTTATCCTTCATTACAAGACCACGAGCATCACATGTAGCTATCTCTGACTGTTGTACGTCCAATATTGAGCGAGTTTGGTTTTGTGGTTGGAAAACACAGCTTTTGTGGCAGATCCACACAGACACAATCATATCTAACTATGTCTGACTGTTGTACAACCAATATTGAGCGAGTTTGGTTTTGTGGTCGGAAAACACTGTTTTTGTGGCAGATCGACCCTGTGTTTGTGGCATATAATAAGCTTTTTCTATGTAATTACGACGTCGCGACAATCATATCTAACTATGTCTGACTGTTGTACAACCAATATTGAGCGAATTTG
>JAJLXP010000103.1:0-42082 GCA_030674255.1 Hansenula queroliae | reverse complement strand
AGGCCACGGGTATCATATCTAGCTATGTCTGAGTGTTGTAGGACCAATATAGGGCGAGTTTGGTTTTGTGGTCGGATGGTAATGGTTTTGTGGCATATCGACCCTGGTTTTGTGGCATATCCACAAAAACAAATCGACATACCAGTAAGTTATCTGTAACTACGAGGCCACGGGTATCATATCTAGCTATGTCTGAGTGTTGTAGGACCAATATAGGGCGAGTTTGGTTTTGTGGTCGGATGGTAATGGTTTTGTGGCATAGCATGCTGTCAGTGAGCGATGCAACGACTTATTTCATCACCTCTGATCCTCCAAGCTTGATCCCCAGTTGCATTCCAGCCACTTTTGATGGTTTCAAGTTGTCGCTAACGGTTAGTTTTGCCATTGGTGGGTTTTTAGGTGATGTGTCCCTCCATATAAAAATTTATCACCACAATCTTTTGTTGGTAACCCTGTGGAGCACACCAAGGTTTATGGTTCCTAAAACCATTAAACGCTGTCTGATTGTAACCTACATGTTCCAGTGTGTTAGATAATAATCACATCGCATGAATTAGAGCTCTGCCTGTACTTTTAGCTCTAAATTATACAATCTTTTGCTTGACGAAAAAAGATCTTAAATGATTGATTTGCCAGACACATGTGGCACCTAACACGATTAGTTGAACGATAGTCCAATTAACAGCCTTTGAGTTTGTTGCCTCACTTTGATCTCTGAACTTGGCTTCCCTTTCTCTGGTGAGTTCTTGTTCCAATTTGATGTCCAATAACTTTTTGTTTAGACTGTTGACTTTCCCAGTCAAAGTCTGGACGTGCTCAGTTTTCTTACTATCCAAAGCACCCATGTCTCCAATTTGAAAATCGAGACTGATTTTTGATCTCACCTTGGCCAACCAGCCATTAGATTGTGCTTGGAAACAAATTCTGTGTTCACCGCTATCAATTGCAGTGAAAGTAAATTCACCAGAAGGAGAACCTTTTTGGTGAACGACTCTATGGTTATCGTCAAAAACTTCCTGTGAAAGAGATTAGTACCTCTGAAGTAATGATAGATCATAGCGATATGACTTACTTCGACATCAATGATAAGGCCCAATTGTGATTCATCTGTGGCTTTGAAAGTGTCTGTTTGTGGATCATGTACCTCCACGCCGTATTTCCCAACAAGCAACGTTCCTTGCGTCAATTCCTTATAAAAACATTTACGTTCACCTCCAATTACTTGGAAGTAGAACGCATTAGCGATGGACAAGCAGCTCAAAAGATATAAAAGGTTCATATTGTAGCGTCCTTGTTGTTGAATAGTAATGTCCACGAAAGCGAACACCTTGTTAAAGTTGGACTTGCTCAATGTTTTTGTTTTTTTTTCCACGAGACGCGATCAGAAATTGATAGGCACACGATTTCACGTGACTTAAGAGAAAAATCAACTAAACTACTAAATAATATTAAACTCTATGCTAATAGACTAGCGCTTTCTAAATACGTCCACTTCCATACTACAGACAACATTCACATCAATGAATTTAGCTCTTCTAGATCCATTTGCAGTATTAAAAGAGTTTCCAGAGACATTGACTAATACTATCACACTAGGACACTCTGTGTACATCAAGTACAATCACACTGGTGATTATTTGGCATCTGGTTTATCAAGCGGAACTATACTGATAATTGATGGTGATACTAAGGGTATCATAAGAAAGTTAAAGGGTCATACGAGGGCAATACAGTCCATCTGCTGGTCACAATGTGGTCGGTATCTACTATCTTCATCCCGTGATTGGAAGTGTTTGGTGTGGGATTTGAAAGATGATACAGTGATAAGGAAGTACAACTTTAATGGCCCTATATGGAATGCTGAATTCAATCCAAATAACACAAAAGAAATCGTATTGGCACTTTACGACAACTTCCCTAAGTTTATCTCTGGCGATGAAATAAGAACCCTCAACGAAGATAAATCGTTGGTGACCACTTTCCACCCAAATGGACAACTCATATTCATAGGAACAAGTAAAGGTTTCATCAAAATTATATCAACCATTACATTTGAAGTCTTATTCACCCACAAGCTGTCAAATTCCAGCATCAAGAATGTGATAATTTCAAACAATGGTCGAAAAATGGCCATCAACTCCTCCGATCGTATCATAAGACAAGTGCTGTTGCCCGACCTTTCTACTGATCCAAAACTGTGGGAGCTAGAAACAGAACATAAATACCAAGATGTTGTCAATAGGCTCCAGTGGAATTCCATTCTTTTCAACAGCAATAGTGAATACCTTATCGCGTCAGCTTTTGGGTCTGCGCATGTTATTTACATGTGGGAAACTTCAATGGGATCATTAGTGAAGATTCTTGAAGGTCCGAAAGAGGAGCTTGTTGATATAGAGTGGAATTACAGGAAGTGTATAATAGGTGCTACTGGTATAGATAGTGGTACGGTTTATCTTTGGACTTTGACAATCCCTCAAAAATGGAGTGCATTGGCGCCAGACTTTGTTGAGATCGAGGAAAATATAGACTATCAAGAACAGGAAGACGAGTTTGATATAGTTCCTGAAGATGAGATAAACCAGAAACAGATGAATGAAGAGGATGATCAAATAGACATTTTAACAAAAGATAAATCGGATGCGAGAGGTTATGACCTGAAACTTCCATTCGTCATATCCATAGACTATAAGCAAGTTGAACTAACTGAAGATGACTAAGTAATAGTGGATGTTTTGCATGATTCTAGAATTGTAGTAGAACAGCGTTAGTAAGTGCATCATTAGTGCTTCCTCGGATGCTATTTATTGAGGTGGGAACTGCGGCTCATGAGGCTGCCAAAAGACTTCTCCAGTACTATAGTTAGGTTTCCACTGAACCTCAAGTACAGAGTGCCGCCCTCTTGTGACTATAGACGCCAAACAGTAAATCTCCAAGTTCAGCGTCTCATGTTGGGTTTCACCTGCTGCTGTGAATAAGGTTGGTTGCTTAGACTAAAGCGCTCCGACTGCTCTTTGTCTTCAAGCCAATCCACTCTAAGTCGCAGATAATACAATCCAAAATCCCAGATCCGATTCTAGGTCAAGGGCCATGGCCCGCATATACTATGAAAAGTGTACCTCCAGGCTTCAATGAACGGATTTGGTAAAAATAACTTAAAGTTGGACATCCTAGTCTTGGTTCTTGGTTCCCTGCTTCTAAGTCGGAAATGATACGTATACATCCTAAGCTGTAGCTTAGCCCTTGGCCTAGTTGGCCCTTAGCCTTGTTTTCAATAATTTTTGAGGCTTTAAAAATAAAGACTAAGACTGACTGGAGGCTCCATGTCCATGTCCAGCTAGCCCGTAATTATTGTCCTAGACTTCTGCAAGTCTAAAGCCGGCTATTGTTAAATTTGGTGACCTGAGAATGCGTTTGGGACTTGACTGATGGAGTCTATTTGATGGGACAATTATCCCAATTTCCAATGTGAAAGTCGACAATATACTGGTCAAAAAGACTACTGCGTCTGCTTGTTCGCAATGGAAGTGGTTAGCAATATACACCTTATTAAAGTATAATATCGAAGAAGGACAGCTAGCCGCCCTGTCTTTTTACTTCGCAAATTCCCTTTCGGGATAGGAGGTTTGGATCAACTCCTTCATGAGAACCGACCATGCGCAAAGGTCTTGCCCATTTGTTAAGACCACAACATCAAAGTGCTTTTTGTTGATATTACCATGGTGATTCAGGTCCATCTTGAAACTATGGACAAATGTAATTTAAATTTGTAAGGTGCAATCGTTACATAACAGCCGATACAGAAATTATTTAAACGAAACGGATTCCAACCTGTTCGACTTGTCACCAGAACTCTCAACTCTAGTCAAAGGTTTTATAATTAGTCCATGAATAGGTAACTACACACTAAGGACAGACCCCTAGCTTTCTTACCATGGTAAGTGAACTAACTCTCAATGAAATTTCCCAAGATCTACAAGGGTGAATGATCTCAATTAATTAAACATCAAGTATCACTAACAAGTTTTGAACAGTCTCAAGATAAAGTCAACCATCAGCATACTCTTTCTGCCAACTCGTTAAACTCAATTGTTGAGCCGCTCACCCCTCCTGACTTGGGAGACCAGGGCTCCTTCAGCTCGTCTTCTTCCGTCTTTACAAACCAATCCTACCACTCTACATCTTCATCCTCTACGCCGCTTTCTAGGCTCAACAACAATGTAGGAGGCAACACTTACAGATCTAGATTCAGATCCCTTCCTCTTACCACAGAGTTGGATCAAAAGTTCAATCAGTTCAACATCAATAGCCTTCAAGATCTCTCGTCACAGAACAATTCGAAATCAACGGGCGGCAACGATATTTTTAACTATGGTTATCTGAAGAACATTTCTGGCCTCAATTCTGGATCAGTTAACTCCATTCCGCAGATTTCTTTACAACATTACAATCAGAAAGCCTCATCGGGTTTAACTTCAAACCAGGCACATTCCCAAAAACCTCAACCAATACCATCACAAACACGCAAGGTCTCACAGCACCAGTTCTCAGTGCCCGATCTAACAGCTTTACATAAGCAACATACCAACCCTACATGCAATCACAAAGTTGAGATTCCAAACTACAAGAACTATGAAGAATTGACCGCCATAGGGATCGAAAACTTGGACATTTTAAGTCTATCTGTTGACCAGTATGGATGTCGCTTTTTACAAAAGAAATTGGATCTCGATGCCTCAGCAAAAGATGTTATTTTCAATAAGATCTACAACAATCTCATTGACTTCGTTACGGATCCGTTTGGGAATTATCTCATTCAGAAACTAGTTGACTATTTGTCATGCTATCAAAAAGACCTTCTAGTGGAGAAGATACACGGCTCTTTGTTCAACATCTCCATCAATCAATATGGAACTAGAAGTTTGCAGAAGATTATTGACAAGGTTTCCAGCTCCCATCAGATTGATTTGATTGTTACTGGCCTTCAAATCGGGACATCCGCTAATGCAGATGATGACAATAACATTGTCAAATTGATCAAAGACTTGAACGGCAATCATGTCATCCAAAAGTGTATTTTCAGATTCCCGCCAGAAAGGTTTCAGTTCATCATTGATTCAATATGCGTTGATGATAATATCGTCCGCATTTCTACTCACAAGCATGGCTGTTGTGTTCTACAAAAACTTTTGAACAACTCAAATTTCGATCAAATAATGGCAATTGCTAGTAAATTACTGGCCCATCTAGGCGATCTTGTCAACGATCAGTTTGGTAACTACATAATTCAGTTTCTTTTCGAGCTGGAGATATTCAAAAACTCTAGTAGAGTTGATTTCCTTATTGATGAGTTTTTCCAAAACATTTATCGGAATCTGATAGAATTATCGTGCCTCAAATTTTCCTCTAATGTCGTTGAGAAGTTGATCAGAATCTTGAAGGTGAAACAAAGCTACCATTATCTCACAGAGATTATAAAAGTTGTTGATTTCAATTTCGAGATCTTGATAAAAGACAAGTATGGTAACTATGTGATCCAGACCCTTATCGATCAATTTTACGATGTGTTTGAGCTAGGCAAGGAAATGAACCATCTTGTTCTCAACATCAAGAACTATTTACCAATGATCAAGTCGACCCCTTATGCAAGAAAAATCCAGCTGAAGATACAACAATTGGAGACCAACTATAACTTCGCCCCAATAACATACAATGCGACAATGCCGTCATACAATAATGTTACTTCTGGATACCACAATGGATATTTCTTTGACAATGTTCATAATTCAAATCAGCCTAGAGGAGTGAAAGAGCACCAAATAATGTACAACTTATCAAACCCATTTGACTATGCTCCTCCTCAAAACTATGATTTTACTCAACACAATTAGCTTGAGATGTGCCAGTCGTGCTACGACGGTATGCTCGTTGCAGAGCTTCAATTGATCACGTATATCTCGATAGAAAAGATATAAATTATATACTGTACTTATAAATTAAATACATGGGTATGCACTACCGAGTTTTCCCCGTAATGATGTGTAATATAGTTTCAACCATAATTTAACCATAAAGTCGAAGCCTTTCACCATCCGTAAATATCACTCCATCGATTTCGTCATGACTTGTCAGACCTATAGAATCATTCATGACATTTTCCATGGGGCTCTTAGTGGCATTTATATTTTTAATGGGTAGCGGTTTGTTAATATTGAAAAATTCAACGCCATATTCAGAGTTCACCATTAGTGTGTCGTTTTCGATAACGCTCATAGACTCTCGAAAGGCATCCACCACATTTTTAGATGAGCTGTAATTAATCAATGGATTCTGAAACCCCATTCTGAGATCGTAAAGCTTCAATTCTGAACCCAGGTACGAGGAACAAACTCTGTTCCCACAAACAGTTTTGCAATTTATGACAGGATTTGAAGACCTGGAGAATCTTTTACGATCATTGTTCTGCCTTTTTCCATTAGTTCTAGAATCCTGCAGAATCATTTCACCACTTCTTGAGCCCAAAACATATGTGAATCCGTCGATATAATCGGCAGTCAGTATATCAAGCCCCCTCGATAACACATCTAAAGAGTCTTCTAAAATCTCTGGAACGATTTGTTGGACAGATACACTGCCACAAACGATCATTTTATCACTGATTGGATTGTAAAGAGACTTGTTGAATGACTGTTTCTTGGTAGAAATTGCAACATGAGTAGTCATAATGGTAGAGCTTTCGTTTCCCGTAATAACTTCGGCCTCACTTGGCTCCTCCCCGAATCCTGTCCAAGTTCTGAAGAGCATTTTGGTGTTTCTTCTATTGTGGGTGGTAAAATCTCTCAGCGTTGACAGTGATTTATCTGTTCTGTGTGCCTTCAGCATTGGCTGTAGGTCACTGTCACCCGTAGATAGATTCAGATCACTCACTGGTATTTGGTAGACGTTGTTCTTGCTACTTAGTGACAAGTTATCATCATCACATGCAAGCTTGAGAATGATATCTGAAGGCAAGCGACCTCTTATGTTGTAAATTGAACGAAGCTTCCAGTTTTCCAGCTTATAACAACAGATCAAACTATTAACATTCTCACTAGGTGGTAGTGCTTGTAGTCTCATTCCAAGATCGGAGAATGGTCTCAGTATACCAGCATTACTTCTTTCCTTAGCCTTTATTGCTTTCTTGCCAATCTTGATCCTCTTGAGATTTCTTTCATTTTCATCATGTTCCTTCTTTATAGTTGTACTATGATACTTGTTGGTGGATGTCGTAGCAGTCGACCCTGTAGCTATCTTGAAGTACTTTTTCTTTATCGGGTCATAGTAAAAGCCTGGAATATCCATAATTTGTGTATCATCAGCTGGTAGTGCTTCTTATAATGCAGGTTAATAGCTGAGCCTAGTACGTATGAGTATATGTATTTATACAGAGCATGAAGCTGAGCCGCGAATTTCCACTCACTTACACAGTTACGACGTCAGGACTAGCGACTCTTTAATGTAGCAAAAAAGAGTCCATATCAATGGGTCACGTTCATTAAATCATTATACAGATGCTGACGTGTGTGTTATCTCTCATCACATTCTCGTAGTTTATGTATGTATGTTTGCAGTTTAATAAGTGCTCGGTAAGAACATTGGAGGGTCATCTCGAGAGGTGGATGAATTGGCCAAAAGCGTTTGCATAGTTGTATACAGCCCAGATCGATATAGTGGATGTCTTGACAGTTCTTCCTTTAGCGCTTTAGGATGTTTTTTCATCTTCAGGCGACACATTGGACATGATAGATGTCCGCTTAACCATTCTTTCAGGCAAGTACGCCCCATGATATGTCCGCAGGGCATCTTGATAGCGACATGTTGGTCTTCATAGCTGATACTTGGTGCATTCACTATTACTAGATATTCTTCTCCAAATGGATCTTCAGGAATCAGTACATCAGGGTCACTGTCCAATGGTTTTAGTGATCTGTCAAGAATGGCGCCAGCACTTTGTTCTTCGTTTAATGTATTTGTTTGCGCAGAACCGGCTATTCTTTCATATGGCTCATAACATATAGCGCACGATCTCTGTGATTCTTCCAACGTGTCTGGGTTAATCACCTCCAAGTCTTTAATAGCTTCTGGATCAGCTGCAACTGCGGAAGAGTCTCCATTTGCTGATGGTGGTAATCCACCGCTAAATGTATCTCCTGCCAATACCTGTGTAAATAATGATAAAACGCTTTCCGGTGTTGACATTCTATATTTAAGAGAGGAGATTTGGTACACCAATAGGTTGTAGAGCGCTTTAAATAGTCTCAATGCTCAACACATTTGATTTGATAATTCGGAGTACTTGTAGATTTCGGATTCATACACAAAGCGAGCTTTTGGTAAGAGCACATACGTCATAATTAAGCCTACATTTTATAAGTACTTACTGAATCTATTAAACATTTAATCCATTTAATTAGCAAATCAGTTGTCTATTCAGAGGTACTGGCTTCTGATATTCTGTACCATTTGTTTCTGCTCCGCTGGCAATGCAAAGATCTCTTGTGGAGAAAGATTTAGCACTTGGGCTATCATCGATGCTTCATTAGGGTCGAGTTTGGCTAGTTTTTGAGACGTGTGTGCAGGAAAATTAGGCCATCTAGGGTCAATTTGCGGTAAGCTTTGAGCTGGTGGAGCTGGTGGAGCTTGAGTGTTAACAGGTGGTGTAGGTGTATGTGTAGCGATCTGGACTTGTTGTTGCACAGCTGCGCTTAAACTATTTATATCAATCAAGCCTAACAATACCATGGCTTGTACCACGGTGACTGGGATCTCTGGCGACATATTAAACACCTGTTGAGCGCCAGGCATATTTGTGGATATCAATTGTTTCAAAGTAGATAGCAGTTCAATGAGTTGAATTGGAGGAATTCCTTTTAAATTTTGAGAGATCTTGTCATCTGCTGTGAAAGCTTGTGGGTTGAAAGGTGGTAAATATTGGGACGCTTTGGCCAAGACGTCCGGTATCTGAGTAAATGAAGGAGCAGGAGGATTTGGTGTGAATGATTTTTGAAATGGCTCTGCGTTAGGAGCAGGCGTAGGAGTATTTTGTGAAAATGATGGCGTTCCAGATCCATCTCTCTCTGAAGGAACCTGAACATAGTACGGTATGTGATTTCTATCTAGTGATAAAACGGGTCTCTCTCTCGTACCAGGAGCTCTAAGGCCCTCTTTGGATAACTCAACTCTCAATTTTTTGTGTGGTCCCAGTGTAATTGCATTTAGATAGGAAAGAGCTTTTGTAGCTTCTTGTGGATTCAAATACTCAACAAAGCAAAAATTCTTATTTCTACCATGAGGATCAATTCGAGATCTAATGTCTACAATCTTCCCACTTCCAGCAACAACACTACCTAAGATCTGTTCGGTCCAATCGTTTGGAATATTACCCAAATAAATGACGGATGAAGCGTTTGCCAACGAATCTGCAGTGGCAGTGTTTCCTGAAGGCTGCGACGATGTGGACGTCTGGTTTGCCTGTGAGCTATTCCTGTTTCCTCTGTCTCTTATCGAGTATCTATTCTGCGACATTGTGATTGATGTTGTTGATCTTTTGTTGTTTGTTGACGGTTCCCACTAAAACTTCATGATTTTTCATAGTGATCGTAATTTTTTGGGAGCTATATTTGCATTACGTAATCAACATAACTACAATTTATAACTTTTAAACATCATGTATTACTCTTTTATTACTATCAAATTCTACCATAGACACCGTTCTTGGCGTTCTCCTTGATCTGCAGTATTGATTGTCTTTGGTCCTCTGGCAAAGCTTGGAGTTCCTCGTCTGTTATCTCCAATACTTGCTTTATCAAAGCCAATTCATCTTCACCTACACTGGTTTCTTGTGAGTTCCCCTGTCTTTGTATATCGGTATTATTCTGTGTGTTTGCTGTGTTATTCGCTAGTAGAATCGATGAAATATCTTCTGGGCTCGCCTTTTGGGTTACCAGCAAAGTTTCCACTAATGCATAGGCGAGTTGTGGGCATTGGCCCAAAAGCTCTTCCATTAGCACTGGGTTCTTCTTGGCCATATGTTTAGCGTCCTTGATCAAAGCAAGCTTACGAGCACTATCCAAATATTGCAACGATTGAGATATCGAGTCTGCGTAACTAACTCCATTTGGCAACACGACACCAGGTGGTAATGGGGGTAACGTGTCTTCGGCTCTGTGCTTGGCTGTTTGCGTGTTCCCGGAGCCATTACTAGACAATGAGTTTTCATTTGAGAAATCACACTTCAAAGATCTGTGTCCAATCGAGTAGTTGTTCAAGTTTCTCACTGCTGAGGATGCAGTTTCCACATCTATAATACTGTTAGTATGGCTGTTATTAATATCATATATTTAAAGAGCAAGACTCACCTTGGTACTCAATGAAAGCAAACCCCTTGGACTTCCCTGTCTCTTTATCGAACATCATTTTCATATTGACCACAGGACCAATAGACTTTGCGATATCTTGATTGTAGATATGTTAGTAACGGATCTCATAGACTCTACACAGAACATAGGCACAACTTACCGAGCACTTGCTCCTCTGTCTGGTCATATGGAATCGACCCAATGTAAATCACTTTCCCAGGCACTCTTTCAGTCATTTTTTGCCACCAATTTCCCTCTAACAATTTGTGCCTTCAAAGCGTATTGTTTTCTGGCCTCTTCACAAGTATTTCAATACTTTCGATTTTGCTGCGCTTACCGAATATTTTGTTTTCTAATTTTTTTTTCACAAAATGCTTTATTTTGGTGGTGATGTTTCGGTTTAACTGGAGAGTCAGCTTTGCAAAGAAAGGCAGAAGTCTGAGTCTTGTTTCTATTCTTTGGTGTGTAATCTTCCAGAGTAGCAGCACGGTCGTGAATCACGGAAGGCGGGAAAAGGATTGAGAGTAACAGCGCTTCAAGAGGCCCATTGTGTTTACAATCTCGAAAAAATAATATCATAATATCAACAACAACAACAAGATGGAGGCTAAGGAGATCCGTACACACATCTCTGCTCTGGAGAAGGCGAAGGATGATAAGACCATTCTCGACATCTTGAAGATCCTAAAGCAGGATGTCAAGCCAACCGAAAAGCTATTGAGAGTATGTATTCGGACTATACGAAGAAGGACGTTGCAAGTTTTACTAACAAAGATCACAGGAAACCAAAGTCGGTATAGCGGTGAATAAATTCAAGTCTTCAGAAAACAAAGAGATTGCTGAGTTGGTGGTGAAGATCATCAGATCTTGGAAAGAAGAGGTTTCCCGTCAGAAAAAGGCTAGGGTCAGTCCAGGTACAACCAATTCTTCATCCGGGACTGCTGTATCCACGTCGAGTTCAGCTTCAGTGCAAAAGAAGTATGTCGCCAATGGTCCAAGAAATGCCGCTAATGACGGTATCAAGGTTGATTTTTACGAAAACAAGATTAGAAACAGTACTGTGCAAGCGATTTACAATGGGCTATGTATTGACTCTGAACATCCACCAGCTGTCTTGCTTAAACTCGCTAAGGAGATCGAGGGAGAAGTGTTTGCCGCTGAAAGATATGACACTGGTCCTACCACAAAGTATACATCAAGACTTAGAACTTTGAGGGCAAATTTAAGTCAGAAGAACAATCCAGAGTTGAGAGCTAAAATTAACAATGGTGATTTGTTACCAAAAGATTTCATCAAGATGAGTCCAAAGGATATGGCTCCAGAATCACTAAAGAAAGAATTGGAGGAGATCAAGAAGAAGAATTTGTTCAACGCACAAGGTGCTACTCAGGAAAGAGCTGTCACTGATAGATTCACCTGTGGTAAATGTAAAGAAAAGAAGGTCAGTTACTACCAACTGCAAACAAGATCTGCGGATGAACCTCTAACAACTTTCTGTACATGTGAGAACTGTGGGAACAGATGGAAGTTCTCATGAGTACTTGAGCAGCTTTTTGACTATTTCTACGCTAAAAAACAAAAAAACATTGGCAATTTGATTTTCTACTAGGCGTCGACTATCCTAATGTAATATTACTATACACATAATGACACTTTGTTTGCTTGTTCTAGTTGTAGTTAATTGTACATTGTTCATATTTCGAGTCTTGACGAATCATGGACTGGCTTATTAATCACATTGCTGAAGTACGAAAAAAGCCGAAGCGAACTGATCGAATCAAGAAGTATACTACTCAAATCAGCAACAAGACCAGGCACATACACACTCAAATCAAAATGTTCAGAGCATCACTCAATCCAATCCGCAACTGCGTTAGAATCACTAGCCAAAGAGCCTTGACAAAACCCCTTTCACAAACTCGTGTTTTCTCTAATGTCAGAAGATATGCTACAGCTTCAAATGACGAAGCAAGTCAAATGCTTGCAGATCTTACCAGAAAGATCCAACAGAGTCCTGGAGTGATGGAATCATTGCAAAACGTTCAAAAAGTCATGAGTGCTAAAGGTATTGACTTGAGTAAAGGTCAATTGAGTGCATCTGATTATCTAACTATCTTTAGAGATGCTGAGATTAAGAAATCATTCCAAGACTGTATGTTTTCCCTCAATCTTGTCTTGTTAAAGTCGGAAAAGTCACTAACATATCATTTCATATAGTCAGTCAAGAGATGCAAAAGGCAGAGATCAAAATTGATCCAACTCAGTAAGTTGTTCTTTTGTTTGTTTTGCATGGGTTAAAGTAGTTATACTAATATTTTAACAAGAATCTCATCATTGATGAAAGTGTTGGGTTTCAATGAGAAATAGATAGATCCAAGATCTGATTCTACATGAATGTGTTCTAGCTGAGCTCATTCTTCGTTCCAGTTAAGTCAAGTGTCCTTACTATATTGATATATACATTTACATATCTTATTTATTCCACATCATACTATCAAATGTCCTTGTTGTTCGCGTAACTTCAAATAATCAACTAGTTCCCATACATATTCTTCCAACATGGGTACCCTTTGCCACCAGTAGATATCTTCGGATGTCTCGTATAGAAAGAAATTGTTTAAAATGCTGATCAGTAAAGGGTATGTGTCGATATGGGCAAACAAAAACAATGTACTGGAGATCAAAAGCAAAAACAGGTTTGTAAACATGATTAGACGATTTGATTTGAGTAGGACTTTTTCTTTCAACATCATTTGTAACATGTACAAGTGATGCAAATATTGAGGTGTTTCCATCGATGACTTTATGTCTGCTTGGTGATTGTCTATGTGAATCTTGGAATCCAATGACAATATACTGGAATGGAGATGTTCTTCTAGATCGTGAAGCTGGTTTTCTTCTAATTTTATTGAATCATTAAGTTTCTGGAAAGAATAGTCTGGCGTGGATGAGCTTGTGTTTCGAAACAGGTCATTATTGGACTTTGGAAAACTAGCCTTGCACTCTTTATCGGTGTCATGTTTTGCAGCATATTGAAGAATATTCACTTGCAAAAGATCATTCAGAAACTCGAGTAATAGGTTCTTATGGATCGAGACATCTGGATATTGTGAAGCGAACAGATCCACTGTTTCGTATATCTTATTGTCCCATTGAGCACCAATCTGTTTGGCAATCATGAGCATCAGCTCTTTCAACCTCGTGGCGTGCACAAAGTCAGAGTCCTCGTTGAACGAGCGTATCAACTGCTCCACCAGTCTCTTATCTCTGTCCATTGCTAGTCCTGGCCAACTTATCTCGATATCAGTGGCTTCTTAATATTATAGCTTCGTTTTTCACGCGTCTTTTAAAGTATATACAACACCAAAGCCTGTAGCACCACCAACAGTTCCCCTAGATCAAAGCACCCTCAACTGAAACAAGCCCTCTCTCAGTCCTCTCTTCGTACCCATATACCAGAATTCATATACACCAACCCAGATACCACCACCAAAACCGTCTGGCGATGCCCTCTGCGTGCCCTTTAAAGTGTCCCAAAGTCACGTGAAATGCGATGATTTCCGATTCGAGACTCGGCCTGGAAATTTGACACAAAAACAGAGCGCAATCCGCAGCTTTAAAAGCGCTTCACGAGCCAGAGTTTGAGGCTGTTCAGTGCTCAGAGGCTTGAGAAGTACCGGTTTCATCACCAATTGGCCTCCCGTAGAGCTGACTGGGGAGTCCCGCCTGGCTCTGCCTGGCTCTGACTCTGCCTGGCCAAACACCAAACACCGTTATGGCGTGCTCGAGTGGCAGTTGCCGTGCAGTTGCACGTATACGATTTGGATTTGTTCCCCGTGATATTTAATCACTTTCTTGTAAATTTTTGTAAATGGAATAAATAGCCAGAGATTCGCCCCTTGAGATTCACTGACTTGATTAGCTGGTAGAAGACCAGAGCACATAGACAGCTAGACAATCATGACCACAGATAAAGACTCCAGAATCCCACAACTGCAAGACTCCGTCTTGGACCTCATCGGTAACACCCCTTTGGTCAAACTAAACAAAATCCCACAATCCCTAGGTGTTAAGCCAAAGATCCTAGCTAAACTAGAATTGTTCAATGCTGGTGGTAGTGTTAAGGATAGAATCGCCCTTAGAATGGTGGAGGAAGCTGAAAAAGAGGGCAGAATCAAGCCTGGTTATACTTTGATTGAGCCAACCTCTGGTAACACTGGTATCGGTTTAGCCTTGTTGGGTGCCGTGAAAGGTTACAGAACCATCATCACTTTGCCAGAAAAGATGTCCAATGAAAAAGTCTCCGTTTTGAAAGCTCTAGGTGCTGAAATCATCAGAACTCCTACCGAAGCTGCTTTTGATTCCCCAGAATCTCACATTGGTGTCGCAAAGAAGTTAAACAAGGAAATTAAAAACTCTGTTATCTTGGATCAATACGGTAACAACAACAACCCAGATGCTCATTACTACACTACTGGGTACGAAATCTATAAGCAAGCAGAGGGTAAAATCACAGCTTTAGTCGCTGGTGCAGGTACCGGTGGTACCATCACTGGTATTGCTAGATACTTGAAAGAACAAGATTCAAACATCAAAGTCATTGCTGCTGATCCAAAGGGTTCCATCTTGGCCCTTCCAGAATCCTTGAATAAGACTGATACTGACCAATACAAAGTTGAAGGTATCGGTTACGATTTCATTCCAGATGTCTTGAACAGAGACTTGATTGATGAATGGTACAAGACCGAGGATCAAGAATCCTTCACATTGGCAAGAAGATTAATCAAGGAAGAAGGTATGTTGATTGGTGGTTCCTCTGGTAGTGCCTTGGCTGCAGCCATTAGATACGCTAAAGATCATCCAGAATTGACTGAAGACGATACCATCGTTGTTGTCTTCCCAGATAGTGTCAGATCCTACTTGACCAAATTCATTGACGATGAATGGATGAAATCAAACAATTTCGAAATTGAACCAAAAACCACAAAATCATCAAAAGCTGACCAATTTGAAAACGCTACTATTGATTCATTGAACTTGAAACCTGTTGTTGCTGTCAAGAGCGACACAGCTGTCGAAGAAGTTGTCAAAATCTTGAAAGAAAATGGGTTCGATCAATTACCAGTGCTGTCTCCAAAAACCGGCAAATTAATCGGGTTAATCACTCTGAGTAAATTGTTATCCTCATTATCTTCAAACAAGGTCACAATCAATGATGCAATTGAAAAAATCATCATTGATTTCAGAAAATTGAACAATTTCGATGATGTCAACATCTTCAATGAAAACAAATCTAGCAAGAAGAAGTTCCTCAAGATCACCAACAAGACCACTTTGGGTGAATTGAAAAAATTCTTTGAAAAAAACGCCTGTGCCGTTGTTACTAATGATGATAATGAACCAACTCACGTTGTTACCAAAGTTGATTTATTAGAATACTTTATTGGTAACTAATAATAATACTGATTTTTTCTTCATGTCACATCCTCTAACGTTTCACTTCATTAACAGCTCAACCTGTTTTTTCTCATCTGTTTTCTCATAAATACGCATATTTGCTAGCAATTCAACTTAATTCACGTACTTTTCAAATCATACACATACATCAGAATGCATGATAATTAATGGTTTTCTTTTTCAATTATATTCGAAACGATCCATGTAGCAAATGCTTTTTTTAGTCATGATTGATGTATATCATACCATTATATGAGCTCCTCATCGTATTATTAAAGGTAATCATGCTTAATTTTATTTATACAAGAAACTGATAATTTTAATTTATCATATTTTAGTTTTCCATATAATAATATGAGTTGCCTATATCTGCACAAATTAATATTGCAGCAGAACAAAAATTGGAATTTTCGATATCCTATATACATATAGATCCATTGAAATACAACTCTGGGCCATGTTCAAACTGACCATGCACATATGTTTTTATTACATATTGAATCAGCTTCGTATACAGCGTGGCTAGTTAAGTGTGCACCGGAAGTCAATCTCGCCGAAAAGTTCCGAGGATGTTTTTCTAAAGTGTTCAAGAATCGAATTATCTATGAAGTATCAAGAATCATTTCTAGCTAGGTTTAGATTTGACGTGAAGATTTCCAGATCAGCTCAAACCATCCTGTACATCTCATAACCTGTTGAAGGCTATTCGTTCGCAAGGCAGTTTTGGCATCTTTCGACTCAACTCGTATCTGACGCTTTCAACTTTCTTTAGTTCAAGCTAGTTCGAACTTCGAGTGTCTACCTCATTCATTGTGGAGCCTCATCTTGAGTCTTTCCTTCATGGTACTGTATATCTCAAGTAGGCTTCAATTCAATGACAGGCTCCAATTCTTTCCTTTTTCAATATCACTATTATAATTGTAGTCTATGTAAGTGAATATTGTTTGAGTACTGATAATGTAATCCTCGATGATCAGCTTCAGTCGAAGAAGATAGATCCACGAGCTTCTGAACAGAAGTTGGACCAGTTGGGTAAGATAGCTACAATCAGTATGCTCATATCCCACTGATTAACCCATAATGAACTGGTATTGAGTAGTGATCTTCATCGTTATCTAGATCTTCGAATTTCGAAGGCTGGCTGGGAATGTCATCGGATCGGCCGAGCGTGAAAAAAAAACACTTGCAACTACAATACCACTGAATACATAGAAGATTGTGCCTTACACTAGAAGACGACCTCGATCTTTTGGAGTGGCCATTCTCTCAATATCAACCCCGAAGGCTTCATCCACTTGTTGAGTCTTGTCAGGAGATTTCTGAGTATTCAGCAATTGAATTTTCAGGGTGCTGGTTCCCTATCCCAAAAGATAAAGGCACCAGCTGCATGAGGTGCATCGATGTCAAATTTTAGTATGATCAAGGGTATTGGTATACCCAAAAAGTGGACTCTATGTGGCAGGAAGTTTCCCTAAACGTATCTGCTGTATGATGAGATGAGATGCTCTTGGCAAGCGATGGAGTTGTGAACGACTTTGCTTCTTTATAAAGAACTGGTGTCCTCGTCTTTAAAGCTTTCTCTCTGACTATAGCTGCTACTTCTACAAACAACAAGCTTTATACACTCCTTCAATAAGACTTACATTTCCAATAAGCAACAAGAATACCAACTTCATTTCATTCATTACTTTGTTGCACTCTACGCTTCTACTCAAGTCAATTATCAATTTCTAAAACAACCACCCTTCCAATAATTTTTCAAATTGACCAGCATTACAATATTACTATGGAATACTACAAACCAACAACCCTGTTCAGAAATAATGCTCTTAGAAAAGTGAGATCAGAGCCAGGTTTTTACTTTCAAAAGGGTAGCAAGTCAACTGAGAACTGGCTTCTCAGTGAAGCTCCTTCAAGTGACATCATGAACAAATTTTGCTCAACAAATAGCCCTAGAATTGCCTCTAGCTTCTGGAGGATCCCAGATGATGAAAGCTATCTTACAGATGTCTCCGTTAATCAATCAAATGAAAACCAAATAGCCATTTCGAGTGGTAGAAAGGATAACAACTTGCTCATTTATGACTTGGATGTCCAATCTGAGACCGAGTCTCTTACTCATCAACAAACTATCACATTGCCATACATATCTTCAATGCATTGGCTAAGCTACGATGATGAGGAAAGCTCACTTTTGACGGGTCATAGAAACGGTGTTGCTCATATTGTCTCAATTCCAGAGGCCAACTCAAATGAAAGTGCCAGAATCTTGAAAAGATTCAACCACAAGAAACATTTCTCCAATGATAAATACAGAGATTCTTCAATCAAGAGATTAGTAACTACAAATTGGAATGCAAACAATGATTTCTTAAGTATGTGCAATGAAAATTTGTTTCTTTGGGATTTGAAACATAGATCTGATTTACCAATCTTGAAGAATCAACATCTTGGTATCAAAAACTTCGATCCATCTCCATCAAATGCTGGTATTGTCGGTCTTTGTGGTGATTTCGGTATAGCTCTTAACGATTTAAGAGCCTCTGTGAATGAACCATCGATGTTTACACCTAGAGATGCCTCCCACATGGGGTTCGCCAACAACATCAAATGGTCACCTTACGATTCCAATATACTTGCCGCTTCCCACGTTGATGGTGTTGTTAGATTGTGGGATATTAGAGCTCAAAACTCGTTCGGTCAATTGCAAGGACATAACGATATAGTGACTGCTATTGAATGGTCAGAGGAAAGTTCTACTGATCTTTACACCGGTTCCAGAGATGGTAACATGATTCACTGGGACTTGGACTTTAATGAGAACTTGGAAGATTGCTGCTTAAACGAAGGGGTGGACTCTATCAGCTATCATAAGAGACAGTTCTTGACAAGTGAAACTGAGATTTATTATCATATTAGTAAAAGACAATGTGGAACTTTGATACCTGCCTCTAGAGACTCAATTATCGGATTGACAAGCTCAAACGGGAAAATATTGTCTATCGATGGATCATCTCATCTGGGGTTGCATAAAAAGAGAGGGATTGACTCTTTCACAGTGGAAGAAGGTACCTCGACTATGATAATTGACAAGATGTTGAATGAAATTCCTCATTTGAACCAGTCTTCCCACTCAGATGCTGAAACTGTCTTTACAACTGATGATGATGAAAGTGATAACTCATTATTTGAAGCCGTGCTTGAAGTGGACTCACCAGTTTCCACATGCAACAATTCACCTGTTCAGTTCACACACAAGAGAATAACAAGCTTGTTGAATGATAGTGACAATAGTGTTAACACATTGGTTGAGAAAAGTTATTCCAACCTCTCCAAAGTGGAAAGAAGAGTCTCAGGATCAACTATTAATGATGATGAACAAGAAGAGATTTATCATCATGTCGTATCTGATTTCACTTACAACAAAGTTCTGCCATTGAATACAAGATTGGACTCTATAATAAGAATGGAGACTAGCGGGCAATCTGTATACTTTTAGATATAATTCCAATAGCATGACTTGTTGGGAAGTCGCCACTATATAATGACATAACGATCAACAAACAAACATATTTAATTAAGGTTCAATTCATATCAATGATAAGTAATACACAATTTATAATACAATATAATGCTCTGGAGATTCATCGTAATAAGGAATGGAACAGAGAATGACCAAGGAGCTCATTAATCAAGTTTCAAGACTTTAAGCATCTTTTGCTTGAGCCTCATAACTTGGACTGACATTTTCATAACGTTTCAAAAACAATTCTTTTTTATTCTTATCCAAGAATTTCAAAAATTCTTCAATGTGGTCTTTCAAAGTACCCACACTCTGCTGTTCCATTGAGGTTTGGGCAATCAAGGCAGGCAAAGTAACCATTAATCTCATCAAATGCTCTGAACCATAGATAGAACTCAATTCTCTATCTTTATATTCATGATCTTTCAATAGATTCAAGTATTGCTGTCTTTCAAATCTGTACAGTAAAAGATTCCCCAATGCTCTATTAAAGTAAACTTTGAGCCCAGCTAAGAATTCGTCCATAATTTCAGCTTCAGTGCTACCACCTTTTTTACCAACATACTGTCTATACTCTTTCAGCACATCGTTAACACATGGCTTAACAGGTAGTTGTAATAGTTGATGCTCTTTTGTTATGATCTCCCAATCGTCGACAAGTAATGATTTCAACGAGTCTGGGATCAAGATATTGATTTCAGCTCTTTTCAAGAAATCTTCCTCTTTCTCCAAATCCAATTCTCCTCTTCTCTTACCAGATCTCGTAGAGGCAGTGCTCAATTTGAAATCTTGCTTTCTACCTGAAGAAGCAGAAACTGTTGACGTAGAATTCAAAGCGGCATTCTTCAATTCCTTCTGCAATCTCAAGTTTTCAATATTGTAAGCTCTCAAACGACGTAGCCCGACCCATTCGTCCCATGACGTTTTCCAACCTTTATAGTGGATGTAGTATGCCAGCTCGTCTTGTAGATCGGTTGGTATATCGCATTCTTCAGCCTTCTCTATCTTGGTTTCCTTCTTGTCTTTTGTCAACACGTCTTTACTCCCTGGTTGGTGAGACTTGACGATTTTGGCTTCGTACAAAAGAGGACCATGGTAGGCCAAACACTTGTCATTCAATTGGTATGGAGGCACTTCTTCTTTCATCTTTACTACTTCAGCTTTCAGCTCCAATATCCCCTGTCAATTCGACTGATTTAAAGCGATCTTTAACACGTACTTTTCCATCATAAACAAATCCAAAACATTGTAAACAATGAAAAATTGCAAAACACATTCGCGAATATTTTTATGGTCGACCGGCCGGATCTCGCTTCAAGTTCCGGTTACCCGCCCTCGTAATTCAAAAAAAGTATTCGGGATATTTTCGCGAATGCGTTTTGCACAAGTGAAAATGGTTCAACTTTTTTTGTGGAATTGCAAACAACAATCAAAATGAAAACAAATGTGCATTTGAAGCTGGAATCAACGGAAGACTTAGCTAGTGGAAAAGCTGCAATTGCATCAAGAACCGGTGAAATTTGGACGTGGAGTCACTCTGTTAAAGCTTGATAATTTGGACTACCGAAAAAAAAATCACGGAAAAACTCGCTGTTGACCGTTAGCTTAATTCAAGCCCTGTTTGTTATCACATTCTACCGAAAACATTCCTTTTACCTTGTGGAGTATTCAAATTATTGGAATCCTCAGGAATCAGTCAACTCAGTATCTCATTCATTAAGAGATAGCACAGGTCTCTATTTGCTGGTCAATAAGAGAAGACATATCCATCCTTGTTGTTATTGCTTTCTTGCTTTCTTGCTTTTTTGTTGAAATATAATGTCTTCGTCTCAATCCCAATCGGCAAACGTGATTGGTATTCACTATAGAGTGGGCAAGAAAATTGGTGAAGGGTCCTTCGGTATCATTTTCGAAGGTGTTAATTTATTAAACAATCAACAAGTTGCCATCAAGTTTGAACCTAGAAGAACCGAGGCTCCTCAACTAAGAGATGAGTATAGAGCATACAGAATTCTTGCTGGTTCTCCAGGTATTCCAAGAGCATATTATTTCGGTCAGGAAGGTCTACATAACATTTTGGTGATTGACCTTTTGGGTCCATCGTTGGAGGATTTGTTTGAATGGTGTGGACGTAAATTCACAGCAAAGACCGTGGCACAAGTTGCCAAACAAATGATTACTAGAGTGCAAACAATCCATGATAAGGACTTGATCTTTAGAGACATCAAGCCAGATAACTTTCTTATTGGAAAATCCGGTTCAACAAATGCCAATACAGTTCACATTGTGGATTTCGGTATGGCGAAATATTATAGAGACCCAAAGACTAAACAACATATCCCTTATAGAGAACGCAAATCATTGAGTGGTACAGCAAGATATATGTCAATCAACACACATCTAGGTCGTGAACAATCAAGAAGAGATGACTTGGAAAGTTTGGGGCATGTTTTCCTATATTTTTTGAGAGGCTCTTTACCATGGCAAGGTTTGAAAGCCCCAACTAACAAACAAAAATATGAAAAGATTGGGGAGAAGAAGAGAAACACACCAGTATCGGAACTCTGCCATGGTATACCATCTCAGTTTGGTGATTACTTGACTTATGTTCGTAACTTGACTTTTGAACAAAATCCAGATTATGACTATCTGAGATCATTGATGGATTCCGCTTTGGAATCAGTTGGTGAAACTGCTGATGGTTATTTTGATTGGATGTCTTTGAATGGTGGTAAAGGCTGGGATGCTCAAATCAACAAAAAGCCAAACTTGCATGGCTATGGTCAACCAAACCCAAGGGCCAATCAATCGAGTCCATTACAACAACAACAACAACAACAACACCAATTGCAACAGACAACTCAAAGTCAAAACCAATCCTACCAACAACAACAGCAGCAACTGCAACAGGCTCATTTGAAACAAAAAGTTCATTCATTGAACAATTCCAGATCGAGAACTCCAAAGGCAAATCAAAACAATTATTTGCTAAACTCTTCTCAATACGCCATCAACTCCAACAATAAACCAGGTGACCCTGAACAAAACCTGATCCACGATCAAGCTGATATTAGATCCACTACATCTGATAAGGGATTCTGGAGTAAAGTGTGCTGTTGCAATTAGAAAAAAATGGATTCAAATTTCGTTTCATAGCATAGCATAGCTTGTGGTTTGTTGTGTTTGTTGTTGCATCGATTTCATTTGCTTTGCGTTGTTTCTTATCATGTACATTTATGCCACCTCCCAACCTCATTCACTTCTCAATCATTAATCAATAGTTTTACCTTTTTTTCTTCCATCTATCAATTAATACTTACTACCAACCTGTGCGCTCAAAAGATATGATATAATGCATGATTTGGCTGTTAATAGAGGGGTCTGAAGCGAAGTTGTCACTGGACCAGTTCAAAAGTTCGAGGTCACAGTGAAGCTGAACGTCCCTTGTATATTAGTGTATACATAATAATAATTTTAAGATATATTCACCAGATGAGATAATTAATGATCTACGATGAAAATTTGTAGGCAGAATATCGGGGTATATGCAATTCCTATCTATAAATACCAAGTTTTTTTGTTTGTTTTTTATATTAAATTAAGTATGTGAGTTTAATGTTGGAATTAACTCTGATTTCATCTTTATAATGAAAGTAATGCAATGAAATATAACGTGGAAATGTAATGTTGTTGAAACGGAGAAATCTTGTACTTTCCTGAAGTACAAGATCAATCATTCAATAGGTTCTATAGTACAGTTATTTGTTATTTGTTTGTTGAGTCCTTCTTGTTTTGATTAGAGTTTAGCAATTTCTTGCTTGATCAATTTCCCATTGACAGATTTGATAGCACCACTTAATAGTAGGGCATTTTGTAAATCATCAATCAAATCATCAATATCTTCAATCCCCAAGCACACTCTAATTATATCTTCTGGGAATTCTCTTTCCGCTCTAGTCTCTGGATCAATTGAAGCATGAGACATTCTGCAAGGCATTGAGATCAAAGAGTTGACACAACCAAATGAGACAGTGACACCAAAGATTTTGGTGTTTTCGACAATTTGTTCAGATTTTGGGATGGAGCCAGTTTCAAATGACAAGACGGCACCAAACCCTTTATTGTATGATTTGTGTAATTCGTATTGTGGATGGGATTTCAAACCTGGGAAACGAACTTTGAAACCCAAGCTTTCCAACCATTCTGCCAGTTTTAGGGCGTTTGATTGTTGTCTTTCAAATCTGATTGACAAAGTTTTCAAACCTCTTGCTAATAACCAACAGTCAAATGGAGCCAAGCCACAACCGGTAGCGTTGATAACGAAAAATAAGTCTTCAGCCAATTTGGCATTGTTTGTAGCGATAACACCGGCCATGATGTCATGATGACCATTCAAGTATTTTGTGGCGGACTCGTATTGGATATCGCAATATTCCAATGGACTCAACAATAGTGGAGACATCATGGTGTTATCAAAGACACTGATACAGTTTGGGAAGTGTTGCTTAATATGTTTGGAAATTTCTGGTAAATCCACAATCTTGATCAAAGGGTTTGTTGGTGATTCCAAAAAGATCATCTTGGTGTTGGCAGTCAAAGTGGACTTGACCAATTCAGTATTAGTGGTATCGATATGTTTCAACTTGATGGCACCTTTCTTGTGCAACATAGTCAACAATCTATGAGTACCACCGTAAAGGTCATCACCGGCGATAACCTCGTCACCAGGATTCAACAATCTTGTAATGACATCGAGACACCCCATACCACTGGTAACAGCATAGGCCTTTTCAGCCTTCATGACACGGGCTAGTTGTTTTTCCAAATGGGTTCTTGTAGGATTCCCTGATCTTGTATAGTCATATTCTCCCAAATCAGTCACAGAGTTTTGCTTGAAAGTGGTTGTTTGGTATAGTGGAGGGACCGATGCGTTGTGTTGGTCGTCGTTGGCGGATGAGACCAAGAGAGTGGTGAGAGAGAGTTCTTTAACCATTATTGTAGCGCTTAATGTTTGCTTGATAGTCTTTCAGTATATAGTGGAATATTCAAACATAAAGATATTAGCCGCCATTATATAAACTTGGTCGCCTGTGAGTCAATTGAAAATTTTCCACTTCGCGCGCTCTGCAACTGTGGCCGCAACCGGTGTGAGGGCATTGCAACTGTGTGGGTTTGAGATGTTTTCTAATGCTTTTCAGTTTGTTGATTGTACTGGTGATAATAGAATCATTTCCTGATCAATACAAATCATCTCATCGTCAAATTCTGGGGTCCATGTAGCGCTATTGTTGTTACGGTCTTCGCTGGAGCTCCCACTCACCAGTGCGGCAACCTCGCTCAGGGCCCGCGAGCGGCGTGCGTTGACGAGAACTGTGGCAAAATTCAAACTGTGGCGGCTGTCAAAAGTCACGTGAATAGTCACGTGTAAGTGACTTCAAATTTCATTGATGATGCCATCTTACATACTAGTGACAATTACTTTTGACTCTTTGTATGGAGTATAGAGGTTGAACAACACGACTACAATGCTGGTTGGTGGCTGATGGTTTGTTTACTCAGGAGACAGGAGCTTATGTTTTCGTTGGATACACACCTTCTCAATTAGGATAGTCTTGTAGTTCAAAAGGGGTCAAAAATGTACAGGTTTGTGATGTTCAAACCGTCAAAAGGAAAGTCCTGGCTGTGTCTGATATACTAGGTAAACATAGGAGCAAGGACTTATGCTGAGTGTGTGGATTTGGTACTTGTAGCAAACTGTGAATGTCCAAGTATCATCACAATTAATCCGATGTCATTGATCCTCGCATTCTCATCTGAAATCTTGTTTTCAACGGTAAAGTGACACAATAAAAGACACCAAACAATATATCAAGACAAGTAGACTCCATACACAAGGAAGTCTCCAATGTCCAATAGTCTCTCGCCCCATTCTCTTCCGATCACAACCCTCACAAGTTCCAATTGCCAATTCCACTTCACGTCTTGTTGTGTAAACTTACGTTGTTCCGACTTGTTTATACCAACGTTTTAACAATTATGCATTGTGCCTGGATCAAACATGATCGTACTTCTAGAATCGACAGGCCTTGTGCAATGACATGAACTAGCATACGAAGACTTGGTTCTCGAACAGTTCATCTCATGAGCCAAGATGCCTTATTTAGAACACAAGTGTCGAGCTACTCGACTATAAATATGCGCTTCTCATCCTACTCATCTGAATATCATCAATTGACTTATTCCTGTATATCATTAGATCGTGCTTCCTTCGCTAACTGCACCATCACACTCTAAATCAAAATATCAAAATGTTCACTAAATCAATCGCTGTCTTGGGGTTCTCTGCCCTTGCTTTAGCCCAATCAAGTGTTGTTGTCATCTCACAGATTGGTGATGGTCAAATCCAAGCTAGTGCTACCACAACTGCTGGTGAAACCCCTGCCACTACAACCAACATTACAGGTGCTACTCAATCCACTCCAGCTACTGCTGAAACTACTTCCAACATCACTGGTGCTACCCAATCAACTCCAGCCACTGGTGCCACTGGGGCCACTACTACTAGCAACATTACTGGAGCCACTCAATCAACTCATGCTTCTGGTGCTACTACATCCAACATCACCGGTGCTACTCAATCCACTCCAGCCACTGGTGCTACTACCACCTCTCACATTACCGGTGTCACACAATCCACTGTGGCAACTCAAACTACTGGTGCCGCTTCCAGTGTTCCTATTGTTCAAACTGGTGAAAATGGTGCTAATGTCCTTGCTGGTGGTAAGAGCTTGCTAGGTTTGGCTGCTGTTGCCGGTGCTTTGTTGATCTAAGCAAATTGGGATTAAAGTGCACACTGGATGTGTAATTACTATAGCTTATGTATAGAAGTTTTTGGGTATAGACTTTTAAGCTTTTTTTTGTCAAGTTATATGATGGGGTGTAGCTGCCAAAGGTGTGCATAGAAACGATTCTTAAATGAGGCTATGACACTATTCAGATTAGCTTGTTCAGATAGCTTGCTCTACAATGCAATTATGGTCTGAAAACATGTATATGTACAAGTGAGAATTGCTCTATCTTCAGAACATTCCAAAAAAAAAAGGGGGGATGAACGTATAAAACTATAGAATGTTAGGTGATGATGAATTATTGAGCCAAACTTTCAGCACCATATTGAGCAATGATTTCTTGTAATTTAGCACTCAAGAATGGATCGTTCTTCAATCTTAATTGAATCTTGGAAGCTTCAGCAAAACTTGTAGCTTGAACTTTTTCTTCAAATGATCTAGCCAAGTAACTAGCTTCTTCAAACAATTTGATAGCTTCTTCAACCTTGTTGGATTGCAAGTTTAATTGAGCCAAAGTAATCTTGGATAATTCATTCTTTGGATCTAAATCAACAGCTTTTTCCAATAAAGTGATGGCTTCAGCAATGTTTTCTGGAGATGGTTGTTTAGCCAAGATAGAGGCCTTGTTAACTAATGGCAAAACACCAATGGTAACTTGTGGTAAGGCATCTTGTAACTTGTGTGAAATGTCGAATTGCTTGATAGCATTGGTGAAATCACCCTTATCAACCAAGATTTCACCATAGTAGTTTGGAATATCTGGGTTGGTAACAAACTTCTTCTTAGCAGCAGCAAAGGATTCATCAGCCTTAGCAGCATTACCTTCTCTATATTCAATACAGGCCAATTGGATGTAAGCATAGACATTTTCTGGGTTCAATTCCTTAGCCTTGGTGAAAGCGGCACGGGCTTTACCTAAATCAGCAGTCAAGTAGTACATTTGACCTTGGTGGTAGTAAATTTCACCCAATTCTGGAGATAGTTCAATAGCCTTGGTGAAGAATTCGTTAGCAGCAGTGAAATCTTGTTTATCAGCGGCAATCAAAGCATTGTAGATGTAAGCTCTAGCTCTTGGACTAGTTTCAACGGCTTTTTGGAAGTCTTCAATGGCCTTCAATGGTTCATTCTTCAAGAACTTGAAAGCCCCAGAGTATTCCAAGGCAATGGCGTATTTAGCTTTGAAATCAGCATCGGATTGATCTTCTTGAGCTTCGTATCTTTGGACAGCTTGGGCAAATTCAGAGTCAGCATTAACAAATGATTCACGGGTCTTGGCATTCAATGATTGTAAACCTTTCAATAAGAAGTAGTCGCCTGAATCTTTTTCCAATGATTCCAAATCACCTTCGTAACCTGGGATCTTATCTTCAATTTCAAAAGCACCAAAGAATGAACTTATAGATGAAGTGGATGGCAATTCACTTTGGTGTTTAGCAAGGTTCTTTTCAACAACTCTTAAAGAATGTTTCTTCAAGACACGGTCCAAAACGGATTCAACAGATTTGTTGCTGAACCCACCAAATAAGGACAATGCAGTTAAATCATACATGGAATCCTCGTATTGTTCCAATTGTTCATAGGCATTGGATCTTCTCAACAAACATTTGGTATAATCTGGTTTCAATTTCAAAGCGGCAGTGGTATCTTCAACAACTTTTTCATAGTCTTCCAAGCCAACGTAACAAGCGGATCTGTTGGAGTAAAAAATTGGATCTTCATTGATATCTAATGCGGCAGTGTAGAATTTGATGGCCTTGTTGAAATCCTTGTTCTTGAAATATTCGTTACCATCTTCTTTCAAGGCCAGGGCGTATTTTTCCTTGTCCTCTGCGGATAATGATTCAATCAAATCCTTGGTCAATTGAGGTTCACCATTGGAATCGACTGGGTAGACTTTTTCAGCTGGTTTCTTTTCTTCTTCTTTGGTGGAAGAGGCAGCAGATGAAGAGCTGGACTTCTTCTTGTTCTTCTTCTTGTTCTTCTTAGCGGCTGGGGAAGTACCTTCAGTCTTAGCGCTTGATGAAGTTGATTCCAAAGATTGGTAGTAATAATAAGCCGAGGCAGCGGTCAAACCGACACCGACAGAGGCCAAGATGGCGACTTTGTTCTTCTGCACAAAAGAGGCAAATCCACCTTCAGACATTGTTATTCAATTGGAACTCAAGATGGTGATCTAGTGTATGGATCTTTGCCATTAAAACCACAGCTTTAAAGGCACAAAATTGCTGAAAATTTAAAAATCGACGAATGGGAATTCGCGGAGAAAAAGAATGAGAGAGCCTGAAATCCGGGTAAGCAATTCCGGGAATCTAAATTTCGACTTGTACTAACCACCAAGAATACCGGAACGCTTATGATAGTACATCGATTCAAAGTACTACTGTTTCAATTCTTTATTGTGGATTATTGCTCCCATTCCGCAACTTGTCCATTTTGTTCCGGGTGGCGATTTTGTTTTTATTGTTCAGGGATCGGAGTTTACTGTGATGTCATTGGAAATTTATTCCGGGGAAGTCACTCTACACTATTATTTAATCATAATTTATTCATTTATTGTACACGTTGAATGCATTCACTAGAAGAGAACAGCTGCTCTTCTGTATAATGATAGTTTGTATATATGGAAGCTTTAGAATCGGCGGTGCGTGGAAGTGTGAGAATATAGCTTTTTTTATCTCTTTATCCTTTATAAAAGTGCTTTGGGTTGAGAACAATGACTATAACTGAGGTTTCCTTTCTTTAGGATGGCATTAAAACATTAATAAAAATAGAAAAAATAGAGAGTAGACGTGAGGGAGGAAGAAAAAAAAAAAGAGTGTGTCATTGTTAAACACCAGATTCAGCCAATTCTGTGAACCATTCGTCCTGAATGGCTTCTTTAGCACTTATTCTCTTTGTTGGATTGAACAAAAAGAATTGTTCCAAAAAGTTTAAGATCCCAATGTCGTTTGGATTGTTTAGATTCTTGAAGATCTTGGATAATGGGATTTTCTTAATGATTGGGAATTTATGATCAGTGTAGTTGTTGTTCATGGATATGATATCATCATGTGTAGGAGTACCCAAGATCTTGATAATTTCCACCAATTGATCGATACCAGATTCACCAGGAAACAAAGGTTGACCAATCAACAATTCAGCAAACACACAACCGGTGGACCATAGGTCAATCTTGGTTGTATAGTTTGTGGCACCAAAGATCAATTCTGGCGCTCTATAGTAACGAGAACAGATATATGAAACGTTTTGCTCAGTTGGGCTTAGGATCTTTGCTGATCCGAAATCACAAATTTTGGCAATCCCATTTTGATGGTCCACCAAGATGTTTTGCGGTTTTATATCACGATGACAGATTTTGAAATCATGCAAATAGTCCAACCCCTTGAGGATCTGGTACATGTAGGTTCTTACCTCGGTCAAGGGCATGTTTAGCTTCTTCAATGTGAAGAATTGGTTTCTCTTGTACAATGTGGTTGGTAAGTATTCCATCAACAAGTTGAGATACAAGTTATTGTGGTTGTTCGTGGTATGATTGTCATTTTCATAGTGGTAGTAGAAGAGCTTTGTTATGTACTTATTGTCCAGGGTTTTCATTATCTGCAACTCTCTATTCTTGAATCTCTTGTCTTGTAAGACTCTCTTGATGGCGATCGGTTTCTGATCTGGTTGAGTTAATTGACATCTGGAGACAGCACCAAAAGAACCATGGCCAACCTCCACTGGGTTTTCGTAGGTGATTGTAACAGGATTTTCGTGGACGTCCGTGACTGTTATGGTGGACATCTTTGCTAGCGTGTATTCTTCTTTGTATGCGTGTCTAGAATTGGGTTGCTGAGGGTTTCAATTGCAATTTGCAAGGGTTTTAATTCTATGGGTTCTGCTTTTGTAGTTGTTGTTTTTTTGTCCATTTTCTCGCTTTTAAAGAAAAACGGACCCAACCCCATGGGACTAGTCCGTGCCACGCATTAAAATGATCATGTCATCCGCCGGGAAGCGGGACTGGTGCCAGTGGTCTAGACTCTCAAAAAGTGGAGCACGAATGACAGGATAGTGGACTAGGCCCAGATACACAGTGGGACTAGTCTACAATAGTTTTTCCTTATAACTGCTGATTTAAATGATAAATTAAATATATTAAAACTGAGAAAAACTATGTTAAATGAAGCAATGGGAAAACCAGACCAAATCTCTTACAATTTGCTCTTTGGTTGGGCAAAAGAGACACCTTTGGCAATGTTCTTTTGTAAAGTGGCTAAGGCAATGGCAAAGAGTTCAACTTCCTTGGAGTCCAATCTTTGCAAGATGCCAGCTTCAACTTCTTCGACACCTTCAACACCTAATCTAATTGGTAAGGACAAGTATTTAACAGATTTCTTAGTGTAGGCATCAACACTGCTGACACCGGTGAAGCTTTGATCCAAGTAGATAAAAGAGTCTTCAATAATACCCTTTTCACCTTTCAAGGCACGAATCAAACGTTCAGCAAATCTGTAACCAGAGTAGGCCATGGACAAAGTGGCAGAACCAGCACCATTCTTTGCCTTGACAACTTCATCACCACCGAATTGCACTCTGTGGACCAACTTGGCCTTGTCTTCGGAGGATAACTTGTTAAAGATCTTTGAACTGTTTGAGTCAGAGTAGATTGGGACAATGGTTTCACCAGAGTGACCACCAATGACATGGACATCAATCTTTTCCACATCCAATTCATCCTTGGAGTCGTATTGTTTGATAAAAGTGTTGGCACGGACGATATCTAGAGTGGTGACACCAAATAGTCTCTTTGGGTTGAAAACACCATATGATTTGAAAGTTTCAGCAACAATTGGCACTGTGGAATTGACTGGGTTGGAGATGACAAGGACAAAAGCTTTTGGAGCATGCTCAGCAATGGCAGAGGCCAATGATTTGATGATCCCGGCATTGATGTTGAACAAATCGTCTCTAGTCATACCTGGTTTTCTTGGAACACCGGCTGGGATGATAACGACATCGACACCTTGCAAAGCTTGAGCAATGGCCTTTGTGTCATCCTTAGAGGCAGGTTCGTAACCGGTGACTTTGACATTTGTGTTGATATGGGATAAATCTGTAGCGACACCTTTGGACAATCTGATATCGTACAATGACAATTCATCAATGTGAGGAGAAAGCTTTAATAGCAAAGATAATGGTTGACCAATACCACCGGCAGCACCCAAGACAGCGACCTTCATGATTATAGATTTATGTGATTGATGTGTTAATAAGAGCGAATTGAACCACTTGAATAATAGGCTTATTAACTCTTTGCCAAATCCTGGGGTTCTGGTTGCTTCTTTATATACTGTGGAAAGTGAAAAAAAGTTTAGACGTCAACGACTCGGAAGTTTCAGGATGGACGGTTGGAGACCCGGCGAGGATTGGCAGACAATAGACAGGGAAAATGGAGACGATAAACGACATTTGTTCTAATCTCCAGGATTTTTATATGGGAATTGAGTGGCTCTGGAGTCATTTAGAATCAGTGTGGAGTCTGGGAATTGTGAGTGGTTGTTTGTTGATTGGGTTTCCTGGGGTTTATACCTACAAAATGTTTTGTATTACGACTACAAGTTACTTCCGGGCCACTATATCCATTAACTTATCTAGGGCTATTCTATTAGCCAGTGCAAGCCACTGTGTACAGTGGAAGCGTCCATCCCACAGCACTCGAGCACTTTCCACTTGTCTCCACTGATCTCGTCCAGGAGCAGCTGGTCCACCACCTTCCGTTTCCATTTCTCTACTTCTTCTTGACTCTCTACCAAGTCCATCTTGTTCAACAATATGAGCATCTTGAGCCCGTATAGCTTCTCATTCTTCAACAACTTGTCAAACTCGTGGAAATTCTCATTTAATCTCTGTAAATTGCCCAAATCAATCACCCATATGATCCCATCCAGCTTGTCGAAATAGTTGAACCAGAATGCCCTCAGCGTCTCTTGTCCTCCAATGTCCCATATATTCATTTGGTACCCTTCAAATTCCAATGTGTTGATCTCGAACCCCATTGTGGGTATCACTTTGGATGGATCCTGCCCCAAGAGCGATTGTACGATGGTAGATTTGCCCGCATTATCAAGACCTCTGTTACACTTTAGTTAGTACGTGATCTCTCTCTTTTTCTCTCCATAGAATCTCAAATCACGCGACACTCACAGCATTAAAAGCCTCAGTTCTTTGTCCTTCAGTTTCTGCTTTCTGATAATGCTCAGCAATCCCATTTTGCAATAGCTTTTCCCTCGTTTCTTAATCGTTTTCAAAGTGGTCGAAATGCCTGTTCTTCAATAGCTTTTAAGCCAATGTTTTCATTACGTAGAAAAAAGAAAATTAAAAAAAAAAAACTGAAACCAAAACAGAGGGCAAACATCAACATCAACAGATCTTTAGCTTAACAAAATCCACAAAATAAAGCGAAAAGAAGATGATCTGAGTGGTTTGATTATCATGTCGCAATGGAAAATAACGGACCTGCTGCTCAAAAGCTCTGTCAAGAGGCAAAAAGTCGAGGTGAAAACGGTGGATCTGACATATGATGAAGCTGAAGATGAGGTAGCCGATGAGCTTGGTGGCGGTGATTCAAACGAGGCCGACTCGGAACCACAGACCATGGTCAAAGATGAGATAGTGGATGTTACCATAAAGGAAGAAGTTAGGATCGAAGAGGCTGAGGCTGAAACGATACAGAACTGTGATTCTACTGAAGCAACCCCAGAAATTTCAGATAACATACCTTGCCCTGTATGTTTACTTGATATCCAGAACCTGAGCCTGAATGAAAGAGAGTCACATGTGGAGCTGTGTCTGCTACAACCAAGAACTCACAAATTCATAGTCAACTCAAGCCCGAAAAAGATCAAGCCTCCAACTGAGCCCAAACCTTCAAAGCAACCTAAACCACCCAAAGAGCCCAAGGAACCTAGGAAACCTAAACCAAGAACTAAGCCTATTCCCTATTTTAAGATCCTTACTTTTAAAAACGGTTACAAATTGAATGTGGATGGGTTTCAATACATGGATCATCCAGAAGTGGACAAGTTCTTCCTTTCACATTATCATTCTGATCATTACATTGGCTTGGGGAAAAATTGGAACCAAGGTACTATATACACTTCAAAGACAACCTCGAACTTGTTACAATCCAATATGAAAATACCTAGTGAAAAAATTGTTGACATACCGTTTGACAAACCTTTCCAATTGACTGATAAGATCGAAGTCATATTGTATGATGCTAATCATTGTCCCGGAGGTGCTATTTTCCTATTTCAAGAATACAATGATCATGGACAAGTCATGAAGAGGATATTACACACTGGTGATTTCAGAGTTTCTCAAACACATCTTGACCTATTCGCCAATATGTATATTGATGAAATCTATCTGGACACAACTTATATGAATCCAGTGTACACTTTCATGCCTCAACAACATTTGGTGCAAAGAAGTTGTGATTTTATCTCGGAAATTGTTGATGAAGGTTCAATAAAGAAGAATTCCATATTAAACTATTTTAACAAGGCAGCAGACAATGATCAATACTTGATTATAATAGGTGCTTATTCTATTGGGAAGGAGAAGCTATATGTCAATTTGGCAAAACAGATCAATTCAAAGATCCTAGTATCTCCATTGAGATATAAAATGCTGAGCTGTATCGAAGGTTTCCAAGATTTGGCAATCTTCACCACAGATGAAACAGATGCAAGTGCCAAAGTTCAGATTGTACCAATTGGTAAATTAACAGATTTGAAGTTTTTGAACAAGTTCTCAAATAGGAAGATTATAAAGATTAAGCCCACGGGATGGTCTTTCAACACTTTCAAAACACCAGGGAAATTCATAAAGAACAAGTCAATGCAAGAAATCCTAAACAACACTTTAAACCAAGTTGATCTTCATGAGCAATTCCATGATCAACTATTGAGTCAATTCAAGAAATCAAGCTCTTTGAACATACCATATTCGGAACATTCTAGTTTTAAAGAACTTTGCCTCTTGGGATGCTACTTGAAATGGGGGGAAATCATACCAACGGTAAACTTACAAAACAATCAAATCTTTCAAGAGTGGTTTAATCTATGGAGAGAAACGAAAATCCACTATGACATTATCAAGGACTATTACCAATACCGCAAACGATAAAGAAAGCTGCACATTAGAGTACATAGTATGTACACGATTAAAGTTCTAGATGCAAATATGCAAAAAGAGCAACGTAGAGAAGATCAGTGGTGCCCATCAGCTTGACTCTCGATCATAAAGTTTAATCGAATGGTCTGGTCCATAACAGATTGTACAATTTCACATTATAGTTCTAGATTGATTAACTAACATATGAAATTCGATCTACTAGGAACTTTAAATATCACTTACAAAAAAACGACGCCCCAAAATTGTGATCTTGCCTTTCGGTTTATTTCATCATACTTGCATATATATCTTGATACGTATTATTATAGTAATTCAATCCAACAGCGGATCCGTATCGTATCAATTTTGGCCCAGATTGCTTCGGGTATACGATCTTCTCTCTCGAACATCTTGATCTGCGGAGCCGCATTCCTAATGCGGAAGGTACATATTTTGACACAATCTTGATTGATCCACAAGAGTATACGACGATGTACGCATCTATACAGTTATGGGTAAAAGAGATTATATCATTTATTATAAGGTAACATTGTAAAGAAAAGTCCGTATTGAAGAGTCCCTGTAGTAAAACAACTGCTGCACTTTTAACAGTAAGTGGTGGCAGAGAATTGAATAAAACGTAAAATTTTATAGTAAGAAAAAAAGTCTTTAGAATACACAGCCTGAGATGAGATCACTCGATAGGGATTCTTCTATCATCACCATTTCCAGAATCTTTTCTCTTGATCATAATCTTTGCAGCATCATCATACCCGAATTTTTTGATCAATTTCCCGTAAAACAATCCACAAGCGTTACACAATGATCTTGAACCATATGGACCACGTCTCCATTCTGGAGTCTCATCAGAACCACACTGTTGGCATTTATGATCTGTCTTGATGGATAAGTCCTCATTGAAGTTTCCCTTGGATGGTTCATTGATATCAACGACATCTGTCAGGGGTTTCGGTGGATTGACAACTAGTGAAACGTTATCATCAATAGAAGTTCCAACTGAGGAGGTTTTCGAGGCTAGAGAAGGTCTGTTGTTCGAAGTGTTCGATCTTCTCTTCTTTGTTGGAGATTCTTCACCTTCCATCTTGATGACCAATTCATTTTTGGAGTTGGATGATTTTGTAGAGCTTGGAACCGAGATTGATTGACGTCTAATAGTTTTATCGATATTGATCTTTCTCTTGGAGCCTTGTCTACTATGACCTCCCAAAAATGGTGGCGGAGGTGCCAACTCATTCTTGGACTGTTCAGCACTTTCCTGTCTTTCAAGCATCTCCCTCAAATTCAACCAATTTTGGAACGAGTCATGGACATACTCCAAGTCTTGGATTGAATTTTGAAGTGTAACCATTGGGATATTATTCATAAATTTCTTCAAATACTCCACTGAAATCACATTCAAAGGTTTATTTTCTGAGCTTCTGTACTCATGCATCAACTTCAAATTGACATCGTTATCATCTTTGAATCGATCATTGGCAGAGTTCTCCGCTTGACGCACGAAATCATAATGGACATCGCTAAAAGTATGTGTCAAGTTTCTGAAGTGGTCAATTGTGTTCTCCATCGAATGGGTAAACCCTTGGAAATCAACCAAATTTTCCGGTCTATTATTGTTATTAGTGGAGCTTGCAATATCGGCGAGTGTACTCAAAGAGGTATTGGAGTCGTACGATTCCTTTTGTGAGTGTTGTCCCTGTTGATGTCTTGAAGGGTATGGTGGATATTGCATTGAGAACCTTCTCTCATGAACAAAAGATGGAGCTGATGGGGGAAGCATGGTGGATTGTGATGGTCCTTGGGCTTGAGCTTGAGCTTGAGCTTGAGCTTGAGCTTGGGCTGGAGGTGGAAATTGGTATCTGGCCAATTCTTGAGGAAACCTTTGCTGTTGATGCTGATGTATCTGTTGAGCTTGGCTTTGTGAAGGATAGTTTGCGTGTTGCTGGACATATTGTCCTTGTGGATGCTGCTGCTCATGTTGTTCACGATGCAAGTACTGTTGATGCTGTTGCTGCTGCTGTTGCTGCTGTGGATGTTGGTGGTGGAATGGGTTATGAGGATCAACATGATGAGCTGGATGATAAGGTACAAGAGACTGCTGTGAGTTTTGGTGACTTGGTGGAACATAACGTGGCTCAGGGAAAGTCTTCACGTCTGAAGGCTGTGGAGTTCTTTGGGTACTATTAGTTCTCGAGGCATCTGCTGTTCTAACTGGGCTATCCAGCTGCAATTTGTTGGAGAATTTGGCTGTTAACTCATTAAATGAAGGTAGCCTATAATGTGACATATTAGTGATCATTAAAACAGGTTCCTTTCTTTTTTTAGCTTTTAATTATTATTCTCTTTAATTAGAGAGTATGGGCCAAAGTCTAGACACTAGGAGGTTGAGACAAGTTTATATATATGTATAAGCAAATATCTCTCAATTGAATTTAAATTCTCTCTATCTCATGGTATATATGCTGATCTTTTTAAAGTAACGAACTGGTCAAGATGCGAATTACAATTAAACTCAATCTGCGATGGGGTTGTCACAAACGCAACGGAGACAGCAGGTCATTTTTATTAGGCAGACAAGACACTGATTCATCGGTGTATACGCCGTATTAGGTGATTTGCAGACACTTTATGCTGAAGGTTGCATATTATATGAGAAGATTAAAGTTGAACCGAAAAATTGTGATCTAATAAGTCAGATAGTTACACACACACACATATTGAAGTATCAAAAATGAGCTGAATTGTCACAAGTGATGTGCACCAAGCATGTACTTAATTCCCTTTACGTAGATAACAAACGAGCCGTGTATTAAAGAGACGTTGATCTTTTAACATGTTGAAGTTTGAAGTCTGAAATTCCAGTTTCGCAAGGAATGGTTGAAGACGATTGGAGACGGTTGCTTGGTGGAACACTTACTTGAGGTCATTTAAAGTTGTGTTAGCATTGCATTGCTGCTGATAGTATCGGGCTACTTAATGTTGCTGCTACTATAGTTTTAGTTTTTTTTCTCAGTGAGATGTATTAGGAATACAATCTATACAATCTATACAAATTAAGCGAGAAAATTGTACCAAACTTCATCTAATATCTCAGCACTGACCAAGCCGAGAGCAGTTTCAAACCCATAGCGCAAAAATCCTACTAATTGCTGTAAGTTAAAACAAAAGATAAGTAATGGTTGGGGTTTCTTCTAGGCCTCGCTTTGAATCATTATACCACGGAGGAAAAGGTATAAGGATCTTCGAAGAGGCCAAACAAAGAGCGTAGAGATCACCGGAGAAAGCATAGATGAGCAATTGCGTACCCTTACACAGCATCAACATCTACACCTCGCCAGAGACTCCAGCAGCACTCCACTCTGTTTCTTAAGATTTCTAAACAAAAAGTGGAAACGAAGCTGAAAAAATTGCCAGCGAGAAAATTAATTTAAATTAATATTATTCCGAGGGCTTGAAATCACGTGATCCAGGTACCCAATTCCGGTTTCGAGTAGGGCTCTGGAAAATGAAACTTGTGAAGATTCAAACCGAAATCAGCGTCTGGCACAATCTGAAAGGCAAGAAGACCACGCTTTGAAAGGCAAGATCCCAGGCCCAGATACACATAATAACACTCAATGGCACCACCAGCGCCTCCTCCACCGCCTCCTCCAATGGGAGGCCCTCCTTCTGCTGGGAACAGCGCACCAAGAGCACCTATGCCAACTATGGGAAGAGACGCCCTATTAGGAGATATCAGAAAGGGTAAAGCCCTGAAGAAGGCTCAAACAAACGATAGAAGTGCACCTGCTTTGACCAGTAACAACAGTGGTGCTTCTGCTGCACCAATGGGGATGGGTCTGCCCCCAGCTATCCCATCATCCAGACCTTCAGCTAATTCACAGGCTCCACAGGCTCCATCTGCACCTGCTGTTCCTCAACTCGGTGGATTATTTGCCAATGGTTTCCCAACATTGAAGAAACACGGTGAGCATTCAGCAGCTCCAACGGCTCCTCAGGCTCCAACAGCTCCTGCTATACCATCCATTCCAAGCTCAAGACCACCAAAGAGAAACTCCTCGCTAACCTCTGGATCAGCTCCTTCCATACCAAATATCAGTGCTCCTCCGATCCCATCTGCTGGAGCTCCGCCTATTCCAGGGAATGCTCCTCCTCTTCCACAAGGTAATACACTGAAAGTTCCTCCAAGAATCCCAAGCAAAAGCTCTCACGTTAGACAGGCATCAACAAGTTCGATCAATTCATCATCAAGTTCACTCGCTGCTCCTGCTTTACCAGCTGGATCTGCGCCATCCATCCCAACAACAAGACCTTCAAAGAGTTCTATACCACAAGCTCCTCCTAGTATCCCTTCAAATAGACCAAAGTCATCAATACTATCGTCTAAACCACCAGCTGCTCCATCATTACCAACAGGTGGACCACCAGCACCTCCTCCTTTACCTTCCACGGGCGCACCAGCTGCTCCATCGCTACCATCTAGTGGGCCTCCGCCTCCTCCTCCATTACCCTCAGCTAGTGCTCCACCTGCTCCATCTATACCTTCAAATGGCCCTCCTGCACCTCCTCCTCTCCCTTCAACAGGTGCTGCTCCAACAGCACCTTCTCTACCATCGAGCGGTCCACCTGCTCCCCCACCGCTACCGTCAAGTAGTGCTCCGTCTGCTCCATCTTTACCTACAGGTGGTCCACCACCACCTCCTCCTTTACCTTCCACAGGTGCTCCATCACTACCATCTAGCGGTCCACCTGCTCCTCCTCCGTTACCTTCAGCTGGTGCCCCAGCTGCTCCTTCTTTACCAAATTTATCACCATCTGCTCCAAAGTCCAAATCTACAGCAGCTCCAACACCACCTAATTTGGGAGGTGGCTTGCCCTTCTTAGCGGAAATCCAGAGAAAGAGAGATGATAGCCACGTTGTTGATTCTGTTCCAAGCGGCTTCTCAGCTTCAGAACAAGTATCAACCGATATAACACCATCCAGTACGCCCAAACCAGCATCTAGTAGTAAACCTCCTAGTGGTGGTAACAGCTTGGCTGACATGATAGCAGCAAGAGTTGGAAATAAACCTAAAGCTGCAACTCCAATAGCACCACCAATCCCAACCATATCGAAGCCATCAACTCCTGCTCCTCCTGCTGCTCCACCAGCACCTCCTGCTCCAGCACCTTCAATACCATCTGCTCCATCTGCTCCGTTGGCCCCTCCACCACCTCCTGCTGCTCCACCTGCTCCATCTGCTCCGTTGGCCCCTCCACCACCTCCTGCTGCTCCACCTGCTCCATCGAGTATTAGTGCTGCACCATCCACGCCAAAGCCTAATCTTGCCGGTGGTCTACCTTTCCTTGCTGAGATACAAAACAAAAGAGACGATTCTTACGTTGTTGATGGCTCGTCATCAAACAGCTCTCCTGCTCCTCCTTCTCTACCTACATCCTCTGCTCCCGGAATTCCTCCTCCTCCTCCAATCTCTGCCCCTTCATTACCAAGAGCTTCAGCGCCACCACCTCCACCACCACCATCACAGTCTGCATCACAGTCTGTTCCATCAGCACCTGTACCTGCTCCTCCTACTTTACCAACATCAAGCGCACCCTCACTACCAAGCGCCCCTGTACCAAATCCACCTTCCTCTCCAGCACCTGCTCCTTCAAGATCATCAACTTCATCATCGTTCCATAAATCTGCTCCTCCACCTCCACCTCCTAGTCAAACTGCTCCACAAGTATCACAACCATCTCAATCACCAGAACAACATACACAATCAAACCATCATGCACCAGGAGGCTCTTTCAAACAGCGTCTATTTGGGAAACCAGCGCCACCACCTCCTTCATCCAGCGCAGAGCCTACAGAGACATCTTCAAATTCCAAGATTGATACATCCCTGTACACCATGGGTGGATCGAGTACACATCAGAAGATTGTCATTGAAGACAACAGATTTAGATTTGTCAACCAAAATGATTTACCAAAACCAAGAGTCTTTGAAGGGAAACAAAAATTGTATCCTTCAGGAAGAGGAAGCTCTGTTCCATTGGATCTATCTCTATTTAGATAATAGAGTCTGAAAATGATGGTATTAAACCCTGTATATGTATTTATAGGTATATGTTTTTAATTATGTACATGATTATCTGGAAAGTTTTAGAGTATAGTCGTATAGATGAAAGATCAGTCACAAGAACCATCTTCCCAGCCATCTTTCCATCTTTGCTTCCACAAGTTACAGTCAAACTTTGGTTTCCCTATTTTGACATTGACTTCATTATGAGCATCACAAAGCCATCTTCCAAACTCTTCTTGAGTTTTCACTCTAGGTTTTGTTTCCGGTTTGGCAATGTATTTCTGGAAGTCCTCTGCGCAGAACCAACATGGATATATCTTGGAAAATAGGTTTAAGAATTGAAGCATATTTGATTGCTCGGTTTCACTAGGCTTTTCAGGGTATTTGGCAGCTACACTGTGTAGGAAAGTCCATGTTGAACGGCCCAACTCTGTGACATCTGGTGGACAGTCCTTTGCATATCCTTTTGATTCAGAAGCTGTTGTGGCAACACCAGTGGCTACTCCCACTGCTGCTGCTGCCGGGGCACTTGTTGAGCTCTTTGGTTTATTTATTCCAGCACCCATGTTACCAAAGTTTGCCATTCTAAAGTCTGTCAAAGTATTGCAAGAACGACAACTATTGATAATGATCAAATTATTAGTAATTGACACAATTTGTATGGCAAAAATATTTGAGTAGAAATTGACTGAACGTACGGTTTACCATCCTTGTCGTATATGATTTTTCTCCCAGTAGCTCCGAACTCTGGTCGACTAGTTTCCTCTTGGGTCATTGCTAAGCTGTCGTTGATAATACACTATAATAACATTAGAATCAGATTGAGTTTGATCTATATTACGGCTTTGTCAGAACAAAAGTATATGGTCTAACTGTTTGCAGAACGCATTCGCGAGCGTGGCCGGAACAAAAAAAATAAATGCGATTTCTGTGGATTGAACACAGGACCTTTAGATCTTCAGTCTAACGCTCTCCCGACTGAGCTAAAACCGCTTATTGATGAATGACAAAGACTAGTAGATTTACCAACCGTCAATAAAAAATACCAAAAAATCGGATTTTTGGGGATTTTGAAGATGCTATAGGCCAACACAGAGTGCCAAAGCATTACGAAAGCTAGTATGATGTCTTATGGACTATAAAAATCTTTTATTTGGTCAATTTTGGCAGTTGAGAATTTTTTTGATCTCGGATATAATTTTGGTTAAGTATATGGATTAAAAATTTAAGCAAGGAGATATTTTTTATTCACGCCGAAAAGCTTTCGGCTAAGGTAGTCGAGTGGTTAAGAGCTGATTATTGTGCGGACATTTAGCACCAGTTCAAGACCATGGGTTCGAACCCGAGCGAGCAGCTCATAATTTACCCCTCAGTTAGCTGTGCTGAGCTGGGCCGGTCCCCCAGATTTTAAGGATCACCCCCGTGGTGCGGAAGTACCCGGGAGAGACTAAAGGTTGATGAAAACAGCTGAAAGTCGGTGACGAAGTCATATAACCCCCGGAAGAGCCGGATGGGAGACAGGTATCGCTGCTGGTGCTGAAGTAAGAGATCATATAACTCTTCCGATTGATGACAATGATAAATAACTACTAGTAATAAACATTATATCTATAAAAA
>JAJLXP010000102.1:0-42287 GCA_030674255.1 Hansenula queroliae | reverse complement strand
TGGCAACTTTGAATTTTACCGCTAAACCACTAATGCTGGAACTGCTGTCTCTACCAATATTTCTGCTCGCCCAACCAAAACAAAATTACGTAATAATCTATCAAATCTGCTATGAAAATCATTTAATATCCATCACATCCTCTCATAAATCAGTCAATTATCAAGTATTTGTACTTATATCCATATACCTATCTCATAACTCTCTTAAACCATCCATATGTATCCGTATAACAAGCTCATCATGTATATCGATGTATCAACTCCCACTCTATCTCTATCAATCAATATCCATATCTCTTGTGGAGCCGTCAGGCTCCCACCATATCCTCCATACACTTGGTATCCCATCCCAATAATCGTATCTTGTTTTACCGCTAAACCACTTGCGCTTAACAACTGCACTAAACCAGATGCTTCTTGATTTAAATACTCACCTGGTACGAGACATCGCGGACTTACACGTGACTATCATGTGATTACCACGTGCTTATCACGTCATTTTAAGATTGTTTTCACGTGCACTCTCATGTGAGCACCATCACGTGAGCTCATGGATCTAGCTAGAAAAACGCGGTCTTCAAAAGAGAGACTTGGAAAAAAAGAGGGGCTTATGGAAAGCAAAACACGGGCTTGCGAAAAAAGAGGGGCTAATAACTGAGATTATTTACTCAGTGCAAACATATGTTATTGTTAAATTTTGAGGCCAAGGATCCTAAACCGAAAGAATTTGTACATGTAGGGCATTGCGAACCCTGTTTCCCCTTGAGTTATGTCCTTTGAGACCCGATCTTAACGGAAGTACTGTTGTTCAGATATATATATACCATATCACCATATACCCTTGAAGACTCGATTCGAAAGGATTAGTGGGTACACCTGTATCTGGTCTCCTTTTCTAGTTATCAAAGCTCACTCTACCCCTAACTACTTGCCCGGTAGATCTTTGATACTTTAAATGTTGTCAACTTTGCCTTTTTGAGTAGCCAGTTCTGCTCGGGTACGTGGGTGATGTATTGAGATGAACTCTTGTATCAAATTCAGCTGAGATCCGTGTGTCTCCAGGTAGTTCTAATTAGTTGTAAGTATGTATCATCCGGCTAGTGACTATGTTTTCAGGACTCCCAACTCTCAAGGCTCAAGGCTCATACGGTTGACAGTACTACCTCAGCACATGATCAGGTGAAATTCATGTGACTTTCATGTGCTTTTGCACGTTTATTCATTTTCATATATACCATAGTCTGGAGTCTGGACTCTGCATGCATTATCGATTACATCTTGTCCTGGCCACGTACTTTGACGCAATTGAGACCCCATTGGGAAAGTTAGGGCTTCGAACCTTTCCACTTCTGAAGCACCTGCATGAGAATACAGATCTTATAATTCACTAGTGGCTTTCACAATTCATTACAAAAGCTCAACCTATATCTTTCTCAGTCTAATTCTCATGGCAACCTCTTGATCCATCGATATTAGGCGTTTAAGCTAGGTAAAAGGCTAAGAAAATTAGAGCAATATAATTTTTTCGAAATCCAGATTTAAATGTCAAGTTGTAGTTTTTCACCAGAAAAATAATTTTCTTAGATCCATTGTTTCTCGATTTAATTTTTTACTGTATACTAGAAAGATCATAGCTCTATATAGTGAGGCTATATATAAAAGATCAATTGTTGAATCTTCTTTGAAAAACTCTTCAATCTCGTATATAATCAAAAAATTATGTACTTAATTACGTTCTGGCTTACATAAGCAACAATTCACACTGTACTGTACGTGAATAATTGGGTATTGTATACGAAAGCATCCAAACATGTTCGTTAACTAATTCACCAACAACACTCCACTTATAGAGCTCATACTGATCAGAAGCCGGTGATATAATTAGCTTATCAAACATCTCTTACCACCCAAAAAAAAGATGAATGTTGTCTCCAAGGATCAAACATTATCCATTATAGGCAGGGCATTAACCCTTCTCTACATTGCTTACAGATCTTATAGCCACAAATCGTTGACTACATCGGGGATCATTGCGGCGCTAGTCACAGGATCTATCCACTCATTACCTCCAACCAACTTATACTTGGCGTTAATTGTGGTGTTCTATCTAACGTCTTCTAAGGCTACCAAATATAAACAATCTATAAAGGACAAGTTGACCAAGACTACAATTGATAAAAATGCCTCGACTACATCACATTCACAAAGGACCCATGTTCAGGTCATTTCAAATTCACTTGTGGCTAGTGTGCTGATATTGGTCTCTGTTTTCACCAAGACCGACAACACAGAGGCTCAAACGTTGTTGAAAATTGGTCTCATAGCGCAATACACGGCTGTCATTGCTGATACTTGGTCAAGTGAACTAGGTATCTTGTCGAAGACAGACCCATTCTTGATCACAACATTCAAGAGAGTTCCACCAGGTACGAATGGTGGAGTGTCGAGCTTTGGGTTGATCTGTGGTATTGCAGGCTCCGCATTGATCAGTTTTCTCTCCGTATTCACATTTTCAAAAAATAAAATTGCCCATTTCTTGTTTTTAACATTCACTGGATTACTGGGAACAGTTTTAGACTCGGTACTAGGTGCTTTGTTACAAGCCTCTGTGGTTGATACTGAGGATGGTAAAGTATTGGAAACTCTAGGAGGTGTTAAACTTAATAGCGAATCGCTAAGTGGTACAAAGACTCGAGTTATCAGTGGGACTGATTTACTAAGTAACAATGGAGTTAATCTCCTAATGGCTACGTTAACATCAATAATCTCTATGGGTTTATATTCAAGTCTATTCTAATTCTACATTATTTATTCTTCATCTGAATCTTCATCAGAGTCTCCATCAGAGTCTCCATCTTCACTACCACTTTCATCAGTATATTCATCAGAATCTTCCTCATCATCTTCTTCGTCATCTTCGTCATCTTCACCAGATTTACCAGCTGGAACTTGCTCAACTGAGATTTGATAACCGAGCCCTTCGAAAAATTCTGAAAGTTCACCAGATTTTGAAGGGTGAGCACAAATGAAAACTGCAGAAGTAGAAGCGTCGAACATTTTGACATAGTACTTGTTCAAGACATTGATCAAATCTTGTTCTGTGACTTTAGAAATTTGTTCGATGAATTTGGTATTGAAGTTTGGACCTCTTTTCTTCAAAACATTATCAATGTATTTGGAGGAAGCAGCAGTGTAATAGTTCGATTCGGATGATGCGATAGAGTTCACCAAACTACTAACGGCACCCTGAACCAGACTTGGATCCAATTTAGTCTTACCGCTAGCCAATCCATTGACAATATCAGAAGCAACTTTATACCCACCGATAGCATCGGCACCTCTATAGATATCGAACACTAATTGACCAGTTTCAACATTTCTTAGGATGCTTGCACCATATGCTAAACCAGTACCTCTAATACCTCTCCAGAATGGACCTTCCACGGCTTGCAAATATGAAGCTGCCAATGCAATAGCTGCAGAATCTTCAGCATGATAATCTGTTGGGATTCTAGTTGATGCGAATAGGAAAGTTGATTCAGAAGCAGGAGCAGTAATTATTTTAGCCTCTTTGGACAAGTTGATACCTAATTCAGTACGAACGTCAAAAGTACGTGGTACTGGGACCAATTCACCGGTTTCCCCCTTTGGATGACCTTCGACAAAATGTTCCCATGACTTGATAGGAGTTTCCAGTTGTGATAAATCACCACTAATAATGATTCTGAAATTATTTAAAGTGAACAATTTGGCACGAATTGTTTCCAAGTCAGTTTCAATTTCTTTAAACAACCCATCTTCCAACTTTTTAGACAATGATCTCAGGAAATTTTCAGTGTGAAGTGAGTCCCTTGCGTGTTCAAGAGATCTCTCTGTGAAATGATTTCTAACACCCAACGATGTCAACATTGACATACCATCTCTCTTTGTCGATGGTAATGCGTTCAATAATTTATCAATGGTGACTTTAACCCTACTTTGGTCAAATTTTGTTTGCCAAAATAATCTGGTAAACCATTCAATAGCTTTCAAATAGTTCTCTTTCTTGACTTGGATCTTGGCACTTATTAATTCCCCAAACTGGTTGTTGAAAGAACTGGTAAACGAAGTTTCCACAGTATCATTTTGTAAATCTTTGATAACTTGTTCATAAGGTAATAAAGTTCCATCGACCTGTTTGATTGGCAAGGAGAAGATCAAATCTGCAAAGACTTCAAAATAAGGTAATAACTCTTGTGGGATCTGGAATGATGACATGATGATATCGATGGAGATGAATTGTGATTTGAATTGGTCAATGTTAATGTATAATGGGAATCCTAATGGAGTTTCTTTGAGAATTTTGGAGACAAATTCATTTGATTCATCATTTGTATAATCCTTATTTAAACCCACAGCAACAGATGTAGTTTCAATAAATTTAATCTTTGCTGGATCAGGTTTAGGGAAGCTTTCCAAAATCTCAGTTGGGATTGGTGCATCATTGATAGCTTGGACTTGTTCCAATTTCTTTTTCAGTTCCGCCAGACCTGATTCACCGAGTTCCTCTTTTCTTTCTTTCAACATTTGCTTATTGTCACTTTTGATTTTTTTGTAAAGGGCTTTAGAAGGTTTAGAAATGATAACGGCAGCTGGGTTATTAATCAGATATTTTTGAAACAATTCAACCCATTGTTCCACTGTCCATTGGGCAATAGTATCATAATCATTTAATGCACGCAAATTTTTGCTTAGGGTTTTCCCCTCCAAGTCAGAATACAGGAAATCTGTAATGACATAATCTGTCAAAAGATCTTCTGATTTCTCAGCGGCAAAGATTAGTTTATCTCTTGCATTAGCCACAACTTCACGAATTCTTGCCAAATCGAAATTTTCCACTGTGGCATGTTCTTTCAATAGTCTGAAAAATTCATCCTTGGCAAATTCCAATTTATCAGCAGGGACATCATTCAAAAGGATATATGGAATAGTATGTGTATAATCATCTGTATTTGCCTGTAATTCACTTGCCAAAGGTTCATCAATTTCAACGAGATTTTTTGTTAAGAATGCAACAGATGATTCTGTGAAGTAATCAACAAGTAATGTGATAGCCAAATCTTCATTATACAGTTCATGTTTAGGCCCGATCCAACTGATGCTGATTTCACCATGCGACTCGTCTTTATCTGGGAATTCAATTGTCTTGACGATTTCAGTTGGTAGTGGTTTAACAGGGTATTTCGAGTCAACGAATGGTCTATACGTTTCAGTTTCGAAATCTGGTAATTCGTTATCGAATTTTTCCAAGATTTCCAAAAATTCCTCTTCGTCCACAGTACCTGTTAGGATAACACATAGGTTACTTGGTCTATAAGAGGATTCATGGAATTTTCTAATGGTGTCATTGGACAAAACTCTCAAATTTTCCATAAGACCACCAGTTTCCGAAGAATAACCTGATTTTGGATCATATAGTGCCCTTGAAGTTTCCAAAGCGGTGAGGAACCAAGGTTGGTTTTGGATCCCTTGCATTTCTGAAAACACAACACCTTTCTCCTTACCTTCTCCATCGACGTGGTAAACCTCGGTATAACAAGCTTCATCTGTCAAAGTTGGATTTAGGATATGATCCAAATAGATTGGCAATAGTAGTTTGAACCCTTCCCAACCGGCAGTGGTCAATGTATAGACAGTTTGATCCGTAGCGGTCCACGCATTTGTTTGTGAGAAGGCAATATTCCCCAACGTGTCCAGCAGACCTTTGTAAGGGTATTTCTTGGATCCCATAAAGATCAAGTGTTCCAACGTGTGAGGAGTCCCACTATCATCTTCAACTTCTGTTGCCACTGCGAAGAACCCATTGACTATTGGCGACTCTTTACCAATGTGCACCGCTTGCAGCCCTGTTCTCTTTGATCTCCACTTCTTGATGGAGGATGGCGCGTACTCGACATCAAATGACGCCAGTAGCTCGAAATTGCCACTACCAGAACCGCTCATCTTCAATTGCAGTTCCCAAGCGCTGTGGTTAATTGCTAATTATTGTAGTACGTCAATTGTATCAAGATCTGTTTACCTTTTTTTTTATTTTCATTTTTCCCTTCCGCGAATGTGTTTTGCATTCCCCAGACGTTTTTAATGAAGTGCGCATTCTTTTTAGCACTGTTGATCTTGAAGGATCAGACGTGTCAGACAGAAACATAAACAAAAACAGCTGAAAGTAACAATGAAAGTGTACTGGATATCGCTTGCGGTGGCTTTGCTATGGACATGTGTGCACGGTGCACCAGTGGACACCGTGCCAGAGGACCCGCCTATCACTCACTATGTGTTTTTCGATCTTGCTCATGGTGATCGTCAATTGGGAACAATAAAGATTGCACTTTTCGGGTCTGTTGTTCCCAAAACAGTGGAAAACTTTTATGAGTTGGCCATCAAGACGAGAGACAATAACCAAGGATATGCAAACACGATATTCCACAGAATCATCAAGGACTTCATGATCCAAGGTGGTGATTACGAGACTGGGAAGGGGATTGGTGGGAAATCCATATATGGTGAAAAATTCGCCGATGAGAACTTTCAATTGAAACACGATAGAGTCGGCAGAGTCTCCATGGCTAATGCTGGTCCAGATACTAATGGCTCACAGTTCTTCATCACCACTGTTATCACTAGTTGGTTAGACGGGAAACACGTTGTTTTCGGTCAAGTTGTCGAAGGTCTAGATCTAATTTTAGAACAAGTACAAACGGTAAAGACTTTGGCTGGTGATAAACCGGAACAAGACGTCAAGATTGTTAAATCGTATGGTGAGAAGAACAAGATGGTCACTGATGACCAGATCGAGACGTTTGCTGAGAACAACGATCCAAAACTGGCTGATAACAAGTTCACTTATGTCTTTGTTGCGTTGATCCTGTTGGTTGTTATATATGCGCTAGTTAAAGTGTTTTCGAAAGAGCGTAGATACGCTTCTATCAAGGATTCTGAGGATTGAGTCTCTACACGTTATGCTAATTATTATTCAAAAAATATATAAACTATTGTTTTATACACCAGTAATCCCCGTCATCTGTGTCAACTCTTTCAAAACATCATCCTTATTCAGATTCTTACCTATGAGCACCAATTTACTCTTGGTCAAATCAGTCTCATTCCCCTCGATAAACTCATACGTATCTCTAACACCTTGTAACACAAACACTTTACCGCTCTGTGGATCCAGCACAATGCCCTTGGATCTGTGAATCTCCACATCTTGACCTTGGATCTTATTCTCCCACAAGATGGTTTGAATGAATTTCTCCAATAGGGCAAATTCATCGTCAAATTTGGCACCAGATTGATTCATACTGAAATCAATCGTGATAGTGGAAATTCTCCCATCATGGAAAACACCTTTCTCACTGGAATAGTCCAACTTCACATCCTGCTCAAAAGCATGCAAATCCAAAATCTTTTCAATATCAATATTACCAAACTGCGTCTCGTGAATAGGCGCCACTGAGTTGATTTTATGGATCTTCTCCACCAATTCACTGGAATCACCATGTAACTTATCCACTTTATTCAACAAAATCACATCCGCCAGCGCAATCTGTAAATGCGCCGTTGTGATCCCATCTTCATGATACTCCAGCCCATTCTCCTTATGCCAATGCCCACCAAAATCATTCAAACACGTATCAATATGCTCGGAGTCCAACACAGTGACAACACCATCAATGTAAACATTACTCTTCAACCCTTCGTCAAGCCAAAACATGCGTGCAATAGGCGCCGGGTCTGCAATACCTGATGTCTCCAACAAGATATAATCAATCTTATCAGCACTACGAGCGATCAAGTCCTCAATGGCTTTCACACCAATGTCTTTAACAGAGCAACATAAACATCCATTCCCCAAGTCTAACCATTCTTCATAACTTTGGTCACCATTAGTCAATGTTAGACTCTTTTCAATCTCACTGGAATCACCAAACTCATTAAGGATAACAGCCAACTTCTTTTCACCCTTCTTGGCAATATAGTCCAGCAGTGTGCTCTTCCCTGAACCCAAATACCCAGTGATGATAGTGATGGGAATCTTACGATCTGGTACTTGTTGTTGCTGTTCTTGCAACGATCTGTTGATGTTTTGCACTTTTGCCCTGCGCAACGAGTTGTCCACCACCAAGTTGTCGAGCACTTGGTCGATGTTGCTCTCTTCACCGGTGACAAGCTCTGGAATGTCGTCGTAGTCGTCCATTGGCTGTTTTGGTTATTAAAAGCTCATCATCATCACCTTCTTCTTGATGACTTTTGTAATAATTTTTCAGGCTTCGGACATAAAATGGCAAGGGAATCAATCTCCTTACTTACTAACCATATAGCGGAATCCCAGGAATTACAATCAACAATGATCTCCCTCTTGGACTCAATCCTCTTGGTGCTGGTCTCCATCCATCTCTTCTACTCACCTTTCACCAAAGTGGAAGAGAGTTTCAACATCCAGGCTATCCATGACCATCTCACTTACGGCCTAGACGTTTCACAATATGACCATGTCAAATTCCCCGGTGTTGTGCCACGTACATTTGTTGGATCATTGGTGTTATCCCTGTTGTTGAAGCCTGTGCAATGGGTTCTGGAGCAGGATGTCACAGATATCGACTTACAGATTTTGGTTCGTGGTCTATTAGGGATGATTAATGTTTTGGGATTATTGTATTTGAAGAATTCACTTGCTGAGCAGATAGCTAAAAATGCCGAGAAGAAGAATGACGATGATGAAAAGCAAAAGACTGGTAATGATGATTGGTACAGTTGGTTAGTTGGCGCTTGGTTTACTTTGTTACAAGCTTCACAATTCCATGTTGTGTACTATGCTTCAAGAACTTTACCAAATTTTATTGTTTTACCATTGACAAACTTTGCATTGGCTAAGGTGATTCAAGGTAATTATAACATTGCTATCACAACACTGGCATTCTCCACTGTTGTTTTCAGAATTGAATTGATAGCATTGACCTTGTCGCTTGGCTTCATCTTATTCATCTTTAAAAGAGTTACAATCGTTTCATTGATCAAATCTTCAGTCATTGGTGGCATCGTTGGTATACTGCTAAGTGGTGCAGTTGACAGTTATTTCTGGGGGAAACCACTGGTACCAGAATTGCAAAGTTTCATTTATAATGTTATCGAGGGGAAAAGTGAAAACTGGGGAGTCGAACCTATCCATGCCTATTTCACTAGATACTTATTGATGATCTTCTTACCACCATCTGTCTTAGCCCTTCAAGGTATTGGTGCATTAAATGATCGTTCCGGAAAGAAAATTTTAGCCATTTTAACTGTTGTTTCCATCTTATACATCTCAATAATCTCTTTGCAACCACATAAGGAATGGAGATTTATCGTTTATGTCCTACCTGCGCTAACACTCGTTGCCGCTAATGGTGCTGCTGAAGTAACTCAAAGAGCTAAGAAATCAGGGTTTTACAAACTAATTGTTTTGATCTTACTAGGTTGTACAGCTATTTCATTCACTGCTTCTTCAGTATGGCTTAAGGCCTCCTCATTGAATTACCCAGGTGGTGTTGCCTTGGAGGAAGTCAATGGTATCATTCTAAATGTTAGAAGATTCAATCCAGATTCTAATATTGATAAACCAATTGTGGTTCACATGGATGTTCCTGCGTGTATGACCGGTGTAACTCTATTTGGTGAATTGAATCCTGAAGTTGCAAATCTAACAGTGATTTATGATAAGACTGAGGATTTCAAAGAGTTGCAAGAAAAATGGCACACTTTTGATTATTTGATTACTGATGGATCTAATGCCAAGGCATTGACAAAAGTGGAAGGTTACGAATGGTTTAAATTGGCAAACATTAAGGGATTCGCAGGGTTAAACACTGGATTGATCAAGTCTGTCAATCAGGAGTTTTTGATCTCGTTAGTGAATGCTGCTATGAAATCAAAATCTTTGGAACCTTTTTGGAATCTGTTCAATTTGTTATTTGTTAGACAAGATTCACTGTTTATTTACACAAAAGTCGAAAAAAGCTCTCAAGAGTACCAGAAAATGCTTGAAATGTTGAACAAAGGTTCAAAGATATAATATCTACAGCTTTAAGTCTTACGAAATTTGTGTGTGTATATATTTACATGTCATTCATATCCATATCGATCAGTTCAAAACAGTTTCTCAAAAAACGTTTTCCAATACATCTACCAATCTTTCTTTATGATTCCCCTTGATTAATATCTTCTTTGATTCCATTTTAACGTTGAAAAAAGATGGATCCACATCATACAAAATTTCTTGCAAATCGTTTCTTAATTGTACGACATCACCGTGAATCTTTCTAATTTCGGTGTATGCGACACCACTTTTGTGTTCAACATAGATTGGTAGATAATTATACTTCGATCTTTGAATAGTATATGTATTCTTGTAACCTAATTGGGTTGTTTCTGAGGAATGTCCAATATCTTTGGCGTTGACAGACTCTAATTTTGGGAAGAAGTCGATGTATTTCTTGGTTGACTGTAGTCTTATTTGAGATCTGACAGATGAGCGTATTAGAGGAACTGAGCGGAACATGGCGTGATATTGTTTCCAGGTTTCTTAATGTTAGCCTGTTTGCTCAAATTACAATGTCTTCATTAATCTCCAATTTTTCACTTTTCCACTAGATCGTATCCTCGGAAATACCACTCATTCCGGTCATTTTCACGTGACATCAAGTATAGCCATAACAAGATGACAGAAAGATTGAGTACAACACTACGATTCGCTGTTTAAAGTAATATGCGAAATGGTTTATATTGATTCTAATGAGTCCATAGTCTAACATGTTTGTCCTTACCACCACTGGCAACTCTGCTACCATCAACACTCCAGTCCACAGAATACACCTCGTCTTTGTGACCTGGTAAATCGACAGACAATTTCTTAGTTCTGATATCCCACACCTTTAATGTGGTATCTTTGGAACAACTGACCAATAATCTACAATCAGAGGACCAAGCAGTTTGGTACACTGCAGCAACGTGACCTCTGAAAGTGGAGATAAACTTACCAGTTCTACCATCCCATAATTTGATAGAGTTATCGAAGGAAGCAGATACGATATTTCTACCGTCTGGTGAGAACTGAACGTGATTCACCAATTTTTGGTGACCAGTCATACGGCAGATAGGTTTTGTTGATTTCAATGGTTCCCACAAGTACATGGTGAAATCATCACTGGCAGTGACAACTCTTTCTTCAACAACCCCATTGATTTTGGCAGCCTTCTCATAGTTTGCCTTAGCCTTCTTGATACCTTCTTCTTGATTAGCTGGTTTAGCACCAGTATGATCGAATGGACCCATTCTCAAAGCGTAGTCAGTGGATAATGATAAATGATTAACCCAATGAGCATGTGATTTCAATGTGTTGATGACTCTACCATCTGAAGCATTCCAGACTTTGATAGTTTTGTCATGAGATGCAGAATAAATGACACCAGAACCACCCCATTTCACACACGAAACTGAGGAACTATGGCCACTCAATGTCATAAGTGGTGTTCTTCTGTCAGTGTCCCAAATCTTGACAGTACCATCTTTGGAACCTGAGGCTAATCTAGGGCTATGGCCTGGTTTGACCAAATGATATGGTTCCCAAGCTAATGAAGTGATCCATTTGGTGTGACCTCTTAAAGCATCACCAAGAGCTTTACCATCTTCACCCCATAATCTAATTGTGTTATCCATACTACCAGTGGCAATCTTTTGACCATCTGGAGACCATGAGACACATAGAACCCAGTTAGTGTGACCACTTAGAACGTGCTTTGGTGTTTGGGTCTCACAGTCCCATATTCTTGCAGTGGAATCACCTGCACCTGTAACCATTCTTGTGCTTGTATGTGGAGCAAATTGTGTACATAAAATTGTGGATGTGTGACCGGCAATGGAAGCGGATGATCTAGTAACCGGTCTAACTTTGAAAATAGCTCTTGGTGTATACACCAATGTCATAAAATCTTCTGTTGTTTTGATTCCAGGTTTCAAAACAGATGTGTAAAGATTATCTTTAATGTCGATTAAGTCACCCTTTGCAGAATCATTTAGCAAGCTGAAGGAGTACGGCACTGGTTCATCGGTTTCTCCAATCAACTGGTTTAATAACTGTTCCAATTGTTGTTCAGAAATGTTCCCTGGGACTCTGATACTACCACCAACTGATTCACCAGTATCTGATGCTTGGAATTTGATCAAAACATTTGGTAGATCGGAAGGGATGAGTTCCACTTCTCTTGGTTTTTGAGCTTCTCTCTTTTGCTTCTTAGATGGAGGAGGAATTAGAGTAGCCATCTTGTACTTTTATTTTATACCTTGATAGTCAAGTTTAGTTGTTTAATAGCTGTAGCTCTGATGCGATGAGATAATGTAAATATTTTTTTTTGCAGTTGTTGCACCGGTGAAATAAAATTTGTTAAAGCTTCGCTTACATAATACGTATAAGTAAGTAGCTCACCATGATCCACCATCGAAAGAATTATAACTACATCTCCACCAATTCTAACTTGTAACCAATACCATAAGATTGTAAAATGGCAAGAGAGCTACACTAAAATATAAATTAAAAATGCCTTCATTATTATCATAATCATGCACCACCATATTCGGATGAGTGCTCGGATGAAGATGTGCTGGTGGAGTCACCAAATGCTTCAATTCTGATAGCTACCAACCAAGGGTCGTTTAATAGTTCCACGGCTGATAGTCTCTTATTTGGATCACGTTGCAAACACTTGACCAAGAACTTCATACCAGCTTCACTGAGTTCATTTTTAGATGGGAACTGAGGAAGGTGTCCAGCTGCAATATGGTACATAATTGCCCATTCATTGTCCAAATTGGCCCAAGGTCTACGACCTGTAGCCATTTCCAAAACACAACAACCGAGGGACCACACATCAACAGCACCATATCTGCTGGTACTGCTACCAGTAATGACTTCAGGGGACATATACATAGGCGTACCAGTCATACTGTTTAGTCTTGTAGGCTGTTTCTTTGTAGAGTTTTTGGCAATCACTTTTGCAGCACCGAAATCAACAAACTTGATGATACCATTGTGATCCAATAAAATGTTTTCGGGTTTGATATCTCTATGAACAATACCCATTTCATGCAAGTAAGCTAGCCCTTCAAACATTTGTAAGGCGTAAACTTGAAGTAGAACTTCGTCTTCGATTCTACCGTGTTCAAGTAAACCTGCCAAAGAACCACCTTCACAAAATTCCATAAAGATATTAACCTTGTCACGATGAACTTCCACCCCATAGTATTGAACAACGTTAGGGTGATTTAACATCTCCAAAACGGTCATTTCCTCTTTAATAGATGGCACAATCTGCTTAATGGAGTTAGAGTCTTGAAATCTGATCTCTTTCACAGCCAAGATACCACCAGTGTCCAAGTTGATAGCGGAGTAAACACTCCCAAATGTACCACCACCGATAAATTTTCTCTTTTGCCATCTCATAGAAAGATTGGAAACAGATGATGCCAAGAAAGATAGGAACTGATTACCCGAGTCTGTGTCATCAAGAACTTTACCGACAACTTCTCTCTTTCTGCGAGACTCTAACTCTTCAATCTGTCTCATGGTTTGCTCACTGAACGCATCCAAAATTGATTGATCATTTTGTAAACTATTTGGATTGAATGCACCATTGAGTGATTTCTTTTCAGCTTCACTGGATCTTGTACCCATGATATCGAAATGTGAAATCAACAAGGACATGCATCCAGCGACTTTTTCTTTCAATTTGTTAAATTGCTCTTCACTTAGGGCCAAAATGTTGAAACCTTTTGAGATTTCCATGGCAAACTCTAGCGCAGACACACAATATCTGAAAGTCTTCTTGTCAGTTGGAACACAATCATCAACGACATAACTGACCCAATCAATACTCAAGTCTATCATCTTCATGATGACTGCTGCCTTTCTCGAAGGTTCAATGGTTTTCAACTGTGCCTTACAATAGTCTCTTATAAAGACATAAAAGGTATTCAGCGTGTCATGTGTCTTGTTTATCCGCTGGATAGATGTTTTTATCGATTTGAATCTATCCAAGATAGTCATAACCAATCTGTAAAATAGACGATCAATTTTGATCAATTCCCTTCTGACTTTCGGTATACTTGATCTGTACTCCACAAATGAGACTCTTTCTTCAACAATACTCAAAAAGACACTCTTGGTATGTCTACATCTAGCAGATGAGCCCTGCGTGATCAACAACACTTCACCAGGGTTGATATCAACCTCCACACCAGGGACATTAATCTCCATGACCGAACCTTCCCAACGCATTGTTTCATTAGAGCAAACTGCAATGATGTAACCAAAGTCAGGTTCTTCATCGTATTGATCCACTTCCATTATTTCATATTCAGGTTCATAAGGATCAGCGCCAATTTGTTGAGCTAGCAATGTCTTGACAATATCTTCATTTCTACCATACATAACCGGCGAGGCGATATAATAGATCCCACTTTGATCACTTATTTGGACAAGGAAATGATCCGATTCTTTCAACACCTCCAAGAATGATTTGGTGTCGTTCAGCCAGAAAAATGCAGAGTTATTGTATGCCTTGGTGATTGTAACGGCAAACTTTGCCAATTTTCTTCTTATAACACCAAAATTATCCAGCGCTGTCCCACAAAGATTGGTCAAGTCAGTTTCGTTCTCCACGGTTTCCAATTGTTTCACCTGTGTCAAAATATATGATATTAGCCTTGCGACCAATTTGGTGGTTAGTGTTGATATTTGTAGTGCAATTTCAGGACCAGCCTTATCAATGAAGTAACCAAAGTTTTTGAATTGTTGCCAAGTGTATTCCAATTCATCAGGTTCTTTAAAAGTTCTGAACCCCTTTTTCGAACCATCTAGTAATTTCCTGTGTAATAATTGGAAATAGAAATGGCAACATGTCATAAAAGTTTCATCGAATGTATCCGGGAACTCCATACGAATATCCCAACCTTTCAGGAAATCCACAGCAGCCTTTTTCAGTTCGGATGTCAATGTTAAATAACTTGAAAAATCATCAATCATCCCATCAATCATCATCATTGTTGGGTTATCGATTTTTTTGGCATATGCTAAACGAACTCTCAAGATCTCTTGGATTAAAAACATTGGGAACACACAAACTTGTGATAATGTTGGGATGTAACTGGGTAGATTCATTTCTTCAAACATGTCTCTATAGTGTATGTATGCCAATTTAGCCTTATTAATCCATGGTGCATGTGTGCGAATGAGTCTTTTCTGATAGATAGTGGCAATATCCTTTTCTTTCAATAACTTATCAGCAAATTGTGTGAAGGCAAAACCCTCACTGATTTTTTGAGTTGGGTTGGTTTCAGTAGTTTCCGTCCATTGTTTCACAATGGCAATTTCCCTACTGAACCCGATATTGATATTTCTCCATGAGATCAAACTATCCAATCTTCTTTCAAATTCCTCAGTAGCGATCACTGGCTTATCAAAAGACATTTCTTTATAGTCTCTCCATTGGTCTTTGATGTGATCAAATTTGTCCAAGATTTCAGTGACTCTTTCCAAGGCATCATCTCCTTCAGATATCTTGAAGCTTAATATGTCATTGATGACACCATCTGCTAAAGAGCGACCATACCTGATCAGCTTGGACTGTTGATCCTCTGTACGACCAAATACATATGCTTTCAATCCCAACCACAAACTTTCCTTATAGGTAGCCTGTAGAGAGAAATCCACTTGAGTATTGATTCTTGATTTTTCGGACCTCACAACGTCACCATTAAGCACAAGGCTTAACATTGTTTGCCATTCTAGTCTTTCCAAAATCTTGGGGTCTTCTTGTCCTTGTTCAAACAACGAAGCACCATAAGACGCCGAAGGATTAAGTTCCAAACTAGTCTCATCTTTCATAACTCCTATAGCTGTGTCTTTATTCTCATCATCAAGATCCTCTTCATCCTCTGAATCAACTTCACTGTCAGTAGCCTCTGATGTGATAGCCTTTGTATAGTAATCATCCAAGACGTCGTTTTGAATTTTTTTCAAATACGAGCGTTCCTGCGTCATGTAATGTATGGGTTGGCCCAATTTAGATGCCCCACTGGAACTTCTTGGTTTCGGGAATCTTGAAGATATTGATGGAGTTCTCACGGGAGAGTAAGCACTTTCTAGCATAGCGACTCTTTGTGAGTTAGAGCGTCCATTTATCGTACTGTTCGGAGAACGATGTACACTTTTATTCAGTCCTTCCATCTTTGCGTTATAGCTCGAGGTTCTGTGCACTTCAGCCCTATGTGGCTGTGCCTGAGATCCAGAGCCTGATGAGGGCGGATTCGATACAGGCGATGAGTTTGTCCTGTTCAGTTTGTTTTGCATCTTCTTCTATGTTGTATAATTTGATAGCGGCTCTCTTGATGAGCTCAAACCTCTCTTGATTTTCTGTAGCCTAATAGTATCCACAATAGCTTCTATATCCACGGATCTTCCCTTATCTATTTGATTGTTCCAATCGTGAGCGGCTGTGATGTTCTTAGCGTCTATCAGCTCTATGCCGCTGTTTCCCTTTGTTTTCAGGTACCTGTTTTTTGAGAGACTGGTAGAAAAGTATTGAGCCCTTGATCCTGGTAAATGTTCCAATCCGGAGTATCCTTTCTTAGTCTTCAAATAGCGCTAACAATTCTCAGCTCAGCAGCACTTTCTATAATACAAATCTGTTCACCAATTGTCAGCTTTTGGTGGTTATGGCGGCTAACAAGAGCTGTGGTTTTCTTTGTTCGGTGGTCTCAGTTCCTTCTTTGTTTTTTTCTAACCGGTGGTATTTTGCTCTGGGCTCTAGCCTCTGGGTATTCGCGGCGGAACCTCGGTACGTAACTACGCGGTACACGTCTAACATACTGGTCGATCAGTGTGTATGAACAGATTTTGTGTTATGTATTATAGTATGTGCAAAAGATAATACCAATTGATTTAATAAATAATTGTACAGTCAGTGGCCCCTGGTATTTCTAGTGATGGGAACCGGGGGACACTGTGGTGAGAAACGAAAAATTTGAGATTTAGAATATGATTGATGTTGAATGTGGGATTGGATTGCATGTCAAATGGAATATGGAAGAGGTGGGCTCTAGACTAGCTTGTGGAATAATCTTGGAGCAACACAGTCGTTTAAGTGATGTTGTAAGTGGAAGAATTCTTCAACACAATCTTCCTTGTACTCTTTTTCATCGTAACCTTCTTCTTCTTGTTCTTTAGTGACTCTTTCGACACATTCAGCATAGTGGTGGACATATGGCTTGATGTGTTCGTGTTCAGCACATTGCTTTCTCAAGATATCCAATTGGTCACCACCTTCTTCTTCTTCATCTTCATCATCGTCCTCATCGTCATCGTCTTCTTCTTCCTCGTCTTCACCTTCAGCTTCACCTTCTTCGGCATCACCACCTTCTTCCTTTTCTTCAGTAGCGGCTTCAGCTTCTTCAGTAGATTCTTCTTGAGCTTCTTCAGTATCGTCCTTTGGTTGTTCCTCAGCTTGAACTTCAGCTTCGGTGGCTTCTTCCTTCAATTCTTTGGTGGTTTCTGGTTCAGTTGGTTTAGCATCACCTTCTTCATTTTCACCTTCACCTTCAATGGTAGTAGTGGATGGAGTAGATTCGATAGTGGATTTGTCTGAGTTGTCAATAACAGTTTCCTCCTAAAAAGTGTTAGTTTCTGCAATCAAGAGTGATCAATATGCCCCAGTAATGTCATTACATACAGTGTTTTCAGCGAAAGCCAAAGTTGGAACGAAAGTTTCGATTAATCCAGAAAAGAAAGACATTTTGATCTTGGTATATGGTCTCTATGATATGTGGGTTCGTTGACTCCAATTAGGTGATAATTCAAATCAAGTTGTGTACTTTAGTATCTTGATGTTTTCGAGAACTACGGTACATCTTGATTTTTTTTGGAAATTTTTAAAATGAATTGTCCTATTGGCTACAAATCTGAGCTCTCTCCAGAGACAAGAGAATGACCAAAAACGCGTTGGAAGATGTCACTGGTTGATTTATTTCCAGTCTCATCAGAGGACAGTCCATAGCTTTAGTCTCTTAAATACCGGGGAAGACGTAAATATCTACATACGTTAGTTTCACTTGCATGTAATTGGCTAATTATGGTTCCACTTTATACTATGGTGCTGCGCGAACCAATTTGACAAGGGCACTACTCATATAAGTCTGTAGTGAATTAATCTCTAAATTCTTAAATTTTACGAATATTAACATTAAAGAATGATAATAAAGTTCTACTTTACTATTGACGTTGAACATTAACTCTTATGAAGTACGCAGTCAAGTGAACCAAAAATGGGACTTGTAGTGTAGTTTGTAGCTGATATTAAGATCAAAGTACCTTGATGGGTCGTTGTTATAAAAACAGCTATCAATGCCTACAATTCAAATAAATGTTTCAAAGTCTTCTATTAAAGTACAGGTAATATTATATTTTCAAGAAGTTACTTTCTAGTTTTTGGCAGCGGCAGCAGCTCTCTTAGCTAATTTAGCTTGAGATTTGGCACCCAAGATACCACCACCCCAGTGCTTTCTGTTTTCTTCGAATTTGTCGTTGAAGTTAGCAGTAACAGTGGAGACTAAAGTAGCCAAAGCAGCTTCATCTTCAGCCTTAACTTCGGTCAAAGCGGCAACAGCAGCGGTCTTCAAGTGGACTAAAGTACCTAATCTAGCTTTACCCTTGATGATGGCGTATGGAACACCCATCTTTCTACATAAAGCTGGTAAGAAGATGACCAATTCAATTGGGTCAACATCGTTGGCAATCAAAACCAATTTGGCCTTCTTGTTTTCAATCAAGGAAACAACGTGGTTCAAACCGTATTTGACAGCGTATGGTTTTGGAGAAGCATCTTGCTTAGATTTACCTTCAGCAATGGCAGCGGCTTCCTTGGTCAAACGTTCCTTCTTTTCAGCAGAGGTTTCTGGTCTGTATTTGTTGAACAATTTGAAAGCTTGAGCAGCAGTGTTTCTGTCTAAAGTGTGTTGGAATTGAGCGATAGCTGGTGGAACTTTCAATCTCAAGTTCAAGACCTTTCTTTGTCTTTGTAATCTGACATATTCTGGCCATTTGACGAATCTGGACAAGTTTCTCTTTGGTTGAACAGCTTGACCAATACCGAATTTCTTTGGTTTAGATTCAGCTAATGGAGACTTAGCGGTCTTAGATTTGGTGGTTTTTGAACCAGCTAATGGAGCTGGAGCAACTTTCTTTCCCTTTGGAGCCATTTTGATCTACTGATTTGATGGATGTTACACAACGTCTCCCCTATAACCAAAGCTTTCCAGATATATTCAAGTATATGATTTTTTTCAGACTCACACTACACTGGTCTGCCTGGTACGCGGCACATCCCTCTACTGATTTTTCAGATGTTCGCGAACACGAACTGTGCTTCGGTTGTTTTTGTTGTGTTTTTTTTCAGCGATTGGATCGAGTGAAAATTTGTGACTGTTTTTTCTTTCTGAACACGGTGGTGTTCGGATGGAGATAGGGAAGGTGTCACTTTAATAGGTACCTTTCCAAAGAGTATAAAATGAGGTCTTACGCAAGGCCAAGTGTTCCAGTGTTCCAGTACGAAGTTGTAGCTATATGAATCCATCGAGTCCTCCTATTTGATCTGAGTCAGCTCTTGATTGAGTGTATCCTTTCAGCGCATCTTTCGGTCATAAACATCGAATGGACTACTCTAATTATCTGGGGAAACCAGAGAGCGAGCTATCACAGACTGTAGAATGATCCAACACTTTGTCGACGTATCGATTGATTACTACAACTGACATTAAACGTATTATATATCATAACTTGCTAGTATACAAATCTTTTCATCATTAAGAACTCATTATGTCATGCTATATGGGGATATTAAATGGGGTACATGGGAATGTTGGAAAATCTAAGCATCATCGGATATCCAACCCTTGGCTCTTTCGATACCCTTTTCCCACAAGTTCCAACCTGCTCTTCTGACCTTGTCTTCACTCTTGGAGTGGAAGTCATCTTCAGAGTCACCACCAATGTGTTCAACGACATCAGTCAAACTGGTCCACAACTTGTCTTCATCGTTTTCAGCAGCACAACCAGCAGCGATGGCGGCACCTAAAGCGGTAGCCTCTGGGTTGGTAGTTCTTCTAACGGTAACACATGGACCCAAGATATCGGCTTGGATTTGTAAAACTTCATCAGATTTAGACATACCACCATCAACGGCCAATAATGACAATGGAGTGTGCTCATAAGTACCAACAGCTTGTTCCAAGAAATCTTCTTCCGCACCAGCATCTGAAGCCATAGCTTTCAAGATGGCTCTGGCTTGGTAACAAACACCTTCCAAAGCGGCTCTGGCAATGTGAGCAGCAGAAGTGTATTGAGTCAAACCCAAGATGGTACCTCTAGCTTCTGGATCCCAGTATGGAGCAAACAACCCAGAGAAAGCTGGAACGAAAACAACACCACCAGAGTTTGGAACCAAAGAGGCCAATGGACCAACGTCTTGAGCCTTGGAGATCAACTTCAAGTTATCTCTCAACCATTGGATACATGAACCAGCAACGGCAATAGAACCTTCCAAGGCGTAGTGTGGGAAGTTTTCTTCTTGTTTCAAGTTCTTAAACCAGAAACCGACAGTGGTCAGAGCACCATTTTTGGAGGATAATGGTTTGTTACCGGTATTGTATAACAAGAAACAACCAGTACCATAAGTACATTTGGCGGAACCTTTCTTCAAGGCCAATTGACCAACTAAAGAGGCAGATTGATCACCCAAACAACCGGCAATTGGGATATCCTTGATGGTTTCCAAGTGTTCAATGGCAGCAGCACTCAAGGCACCTTTGTAGTCCAAACCGTCCAAATCTGGAATGGTGAATGAACCGTAGAATTCAGATGAAGAGACAATCTTTGGGAAGGCCAATTTCTTTGGATCAATGTTCCACAAGGAGAATAATTCATCATCGTATGCCAAAGTGTTGACATCCATAAACATGGTTCTTGAAGCGTTGGTGACATCGGAAACGTAGGTCTTTTCCTTGGTCAAGTTGTAGATTAACCACGTATCAATGGTACCAAACATCAAATCACCAGCTTCATAGGCTTGTTTGATCTTTGGGTCACTTTCCAAGATCCAGACAATCTTAGCAGCAGAGAAATAAGTAGAGATTGGTAAACCACATTTTTGTCTGATTCTTTCCAATTCCTCGGCACTGTGGGTAGCCTTCATCTTCTTGACAATGTCGGCGGTTCTCAAATCGTTCCAGACGATACCTTGAGAAACTGGCTTACCAGTAGACTTGGACCACAAGATGGTGGTTTCTCTCATGTTAGCAATACCGATGCTCTTGATCTGTAAAGCTGGTTCACCCTTGGAGGCTCTTTCCTTGTTGATTCTTTCCAAAGTGACAATACAAGCAGCAAGACATTGGACACCGTTAGCCAAAATGTGTTCTGGTTTACATTCCACCCAACCTGGTTGTGGGAATCTCAAAGTTGGACCGTGAGTGTTGTGGGAGTCTTCGATTTCAACATCATCGGTAGCAGTGATGGCGATACCTTCAGCAGTGTAGATTTTAGTTTTACCATCTTCGGTGGTGTTAGCAGTAGTAGAGTATTCGATTTGGTGAGTAGCAATATCTTGACCCTTTCTGTTGAAAAGGATAGCTCTTGAAGAAGTGGTACCAATGTCGATGGAAGCGACAAGGTAAGTGTCTTTGATATCAGTAGACATTGTATGTGAATATGTAAATGTTTTGTTGTTGTGGAATATGAAGGTGAAGAACAAGAGTAATGTGAGGATGGATCAGAAGGGGATTCTTATATGTATTTATATTTGAAGAGAACAATAAAACCTTGTGCAAATCAGAGATGTATTCCACGAGAGAAAAAAAGACCGCCCCCAGAAAATGATAATCCTCGCATTTGCCAATACGGAGCGCTAAGTTTTTCCTAAAGATAGTCTGGAGAACCCGCATGGCCAAAAAAAAAGCGCATGAACAGCCAATTTGTCCCGATGGCGGCTACAGCGCTGCGACTAATGTCGGGACATTTCAAGACACAAATACCCTCGAACAAACTACGCAGATAGCCAAAGGTTCCTTCGGCATCATTCTTTTGACACCCATATCCGTTCACATTCAGGCTGCTGTACCACTTCAAAGCGTGGCTATCTTATTCAACAAGTCCGGAGAGGCTGGTGGGCAGTGGGCAGTGGGCAGTGGGCAGTGAGCACAGTTGCTTCGCAATTTTGTTGTTGTCATTCTTCCCCAGCTGCGCGCGTCCTAATATTCTTAGCGCTGGATGTCACGGATTTACAACCCCAAAGCATGGATCTGGGGACTCGGGACATCGCCTTGTAATTTTAGACACAAGCCAATACTCAACAAGTGAAAGAGGTACATGTTTGTAGTAACGTAACTGGATGGAATGCTTTGTCTGTTAGACACATTGCAATGTTTGGAAATTGACAGAACTATATTGACTCAAAGTGATTGGTTGTAGACTTTATGGCGTGAGCTTTTGCGGTATACGTGGATCATTTTCTACTGCACCCTGATCTCCAAATTAGGATCTGACAACTTACCCTTATAGGACCTTGCCATTCTGATGATGATGAAAACTGTAATATACAAAGGATCCTGTTCTTCCATATACTTGGTACAAACAGACAGACTGATATAACCTTTGTCTAATTTAAAGTTCTGACCACGGTGGTAACACCGATCGTTCTCTAGTTTGTCTTTTGAGCTGGAAAAACCTTATTGGTGAAATATTTTTCTCACATGCGTTGTCGATATCAAACACAAACGACACACTCTGGCCGTCTCTTTCCTGAGTTACAATTGTTAAAGTAAGTGGATACTGAGAGCTACCACGTTTGTTTGCAGTTGCTTGTAGAATTGGTTTTATCACTTGCTATCTCAAAAAACGCTTACAGTACACGATGGTGTGATTATGGATGTCGAACGCAAACATAAACGTATATATATATATATAAGTTTCAATGGAGATTGCAGAGTGCCGTGAATATTACACAAAATGTCCTGTCTGAGTTTGCAACAAGACTGTGCGCGGCTGAATTTGATATTGTTCAGGAATTGTAACCTTTTCATCAAATTGTCCATGTAACATATCATGCCATGTCAACAAGACAATTTTTGTTTGTTTACCAACAGCTTTCGAAGTTTGTAAAGACTAGCATGTGCAAATGGATCATAGGTACACCAATGTTACCAAGTAATGACTCTGATCCTCAACCGAGGAGCTTTCATGGAATATGGGGTACAATTACTTCTCACCCAAATTGTGAAACATGGTGAACAGTTTGAATTGGTCTAGTCAATCTACAGTATCGTATCGAAAGTGACAAATCTTCTTCCCGGTCAAGGTGACGGGTATCAATCTACATATAATCGTCTTATGACTGAATATGTCTTTGTTTGTAGACTGACTTAGTGTATCACTGAGAGTCGACACTAATATTCTTGCGGTGACTCAAATCTGATGTAACAGCTCAAAATTCTCTAATTCACTGGTGAACAGTTGTATAGCTTGAAAATTTGGGTACATGTGGCATGTGATAATTGACAACTTCAGCTACTGCACGCCTCATAACTCTCAAATTTCACTTTCATCCTATTGATATGTTGTTTCTCAAGCAGAGACCCTTAAACTGTTTGACATTGAACCTCTGTGTTCCCAGAACCCCCAAGACAATTAAGACTGTAGTTATTTAACCTCTAGTGGATCTCCATCGATTCCCCGTGTGTCCAATCACGAGCTTCAGCCTACCTTGTTTGTTCTGACAGCAGATTACCAGTTGGTTGTATAATATTGAACGGGTTCTGGTTGGTCAAGTTGGACAAGTCCTTTGAAATATTTTTACGATCGTATGTTTCTAGGTAAGGTCAAATCTTCGCCGGGGTACCGATTCAAGTAAACCTAGTAAAAGGCTATATAGCGAGTGACAGGAAACTCAAACGTTAAGACAAATGGGGACTTGGCAAAAGACATACAAAGCTGGATAAATGGACATTTCCGATCTGGTTGTACAAATACAGATTGCAATATTGGGGCGATTTATACAGTTCTGGTTTCACATAAATTGTGGGAGCCAGCTCTGGGGTTTGTCTTCCCAAATGCCCAAGTAGTTTAGACATAGTCTTTTTGGACAAAGGCCTCGAGAACTTCAAAGAAACATTGTCACTCATGTCCAATATACCAAGAAATGAATACACTGAATTAGCCGCAACTATGCCGAGGAGGCGAATGATGTTTCGTTGAAGTAATTTTGTCTTGCTGTTCAGTCAATTATGAAACGTATACATTTTGCATATAGAGGTTTCTTCGGATCTAGCCAAGGTTAACTCGGACAGTTCATCTTTATATGGGTGCCACTTAGGTGAATGGATGAGAGAGATCTCGTATAGTTGAAAAAGTCTACCGAGATATCTGATCTCTCTGAGGGAACTGCATGTTTTCCTCCGCAAGAACTTTTACGTAAAATTTGGTGTCTAGATTCTAGAATGGTGAATCCCTTATCGATCATCCAAACAGCTTCAATACTGCTAGCTGTTAGCCGACTCTTCCTAATAGTGAAGCGCCTGGGACTACGATTGATATTGAATGATTAAAGCCGGATCGCATTTACATATTGGTTTACCGAGGCTTCATCAATTGACACATTTCAAAGACTCATGCCATGACTATTGCTCCAATCACCTGTGACACAATAAGGAGTCCGAATCTTATACCAGAATGACTGGTCTCAATTGAATAAACTTGTGATTTAGGTTACAATCGGATTTATCGAAACGTTCAAATACCTATCGCTCTTAGAATTTCCACTTGAGGTCTACCTATCGTAAGATTTACCGAGGTAAGTTGCAACCATCATAGACCTTTAGCACAGATACATGCGCAAACCCCATGGAGAAAAGCCACCTTAATACATTAGATGTAATTCAGCCCGCCTTCCTGCTCCGCTAAAATCGATTTGAAACTGCAGAGTTATACACGAGACATTTACACTGCAAAAGGCAGGTTACAACAGATGTTAGTGAATTGGGTTGAGTCATGAATCATGAATGCCCCTTATTGATCAGGATCATCGATCCCGTGATAGTAGTGCTTGAGGTATTTAAGGTAGTCCCCTATTGCTCATTCGTTGGAGAATGACGTACGCTCTCCGATTGAAAGTAAACTAAGGTCGATAGAATTACGTAGACACTTTTACTGTTGGAAATTGCGCCTATATTCAGCATTTTTTTTAAACACGGGTAGATTTAAAAAGCCGTTAAGCCTATTTCTGTAAGTATCTGCGCCCTCCCCACAAGAGCACAGCATATGTCCCAGGCTCGAATTGGCAGACGAAAAATCCGACGCTCGGAAATCTGGACAAATTCTAGGGGGATGGAAAATTTTAGAAGTGGTCTACAAGCCCAGTGACAAGGGTGTTCTGGCTCCTGATAGGTTAGCGTAATTATTCCTGTTCCAGGACACTGTAAAGTTTAGGCCCCAGCGAGGGCTTTTCGAAAGTTCTATGTCTAAAAGACAGAATCAGTTTGTCCGCCCTCTCTTGTTTTGGGTCAAAAGACAAAACTAAGGGTGTGCAATTTGCACTGCCTGACGGATGTCATGAGATCACAGTCATACCGAATGACATTCGACAACAATAATCCATTACATACGCAATACAGTGTATAATCTTTGTAGTAGAAAGTGGTTCTTTAGTGTTCTTGTTGTTCGGGTTTACCTTTGGTGAAAATTGTTTGGCGTCCATCTCGCGGTGGGCTATTTGTCCAAAATCTCTCACCTGAGTTTCTCTCGTACAATTGGACAACGAGAAAAAAAAATACAAGAGACAGCGCATGTACAACCAAAGCAGCAAAAGCGGGATGATCATGAACCCTGAAACCTTTATAGGACAGAGGCTCAAATAAAACTGTGCAGCGTGGGAATAGGCACGAATCTGGATTCATGTCTGTTTTGGAATTACGGGAACTTCCAAGAGTTCGGGACACAAGCCCAATTATCGTTGGACAAATGCTCATTCTTTTTCTGACTTTTGCGAATTTTATTATGCACTCCAATTTTACCGTGTGATCCTCAAGATCAAAAGCATCCCATATCTCAAGTCACCAAAAGAATATAAATACCCTCAACAGTCGCCTTTGTTGACACTCCAGATTATCTTGACTCAAACACATTCTCACAAAACTACAACTTAACTACAAAATCATTGAAACAATGTCAGCAGGTAGCAAACCTGAGATATTTCACTCAGATGATATCAACTCTGAGTTTCTAGAAGAAGGTTTACCAGGTAGACCAGTTGGTAAGTACCCTTTCAAACAAAAGCACATGTCGTTCATATCGAAGAAAGACTCTTCAGAGTTTTGACCAACAATGAAGGAAATATCCTAATAGAAGGATAAGCATATTGAAATCTCCATTCTTCTTTTTTTTGATGGTGGACCTTTGATGTACGCTTGAAACGATGTTTGTTGTTCTGTGATTCTTTATTACTCTCTCAACTTGACAAAAAACAGTTGCACCTCTCCTAATATTATGGTTTATTTCCTTTGTTGAAAACTCATATGAACTCATAATTACTAGGGGAGAGGCATGCGGCAGGTTTTTTTTTCTGAGAAGTATAAGAATTACTAACATAAAACTCATCAAGCTGTCCATCATCACAGTACACAAAGCATATCACTATTTAAGAACCACGCAGAACATGATGAGCTACTACCCGGTTCCTCAGCCACTGCTTATGAATCAAATGGATCAAGAGAACTCAATTTGAAAGCACTACGATATGAACAACAACAGCAACAACATTTTGATGAAGATAGAATAGGCACTGACTATTACGATACAGCTCCAACATCTGGTTTAGAAGGTGCCGCAACCACAGCAGGAAGAGTGGAACCACACTTGTACACTAAATGGCAACATATCAGACATGGGTTTAGACAACCATTAGCCGAGTTCCTAGGTACTTTTATCCTAGTTATGTATGGTGATGGTGTCGTTGCTCAAACTAAATTGTCTAGTGGTGGTGCTGGTAACTATACCACTATTGCCTTATCATGGGCCACTGCAGTTTTCCTTGGTTATACAGTGAGTGCTGGTATTTCTGGTGCTCATTTGAATCCAGGTGTCACTTTATCAGCTGCCGTTTTCAGAAAATTCCCATGGAGAAAAGTTCCAGGTTACATCTTTGCCCAATTCCTTGGTGGGTATTTGGGTGCATTATTGGTCTATGGTGTTTATTACCAATCCATTGATAATTTCGAAGGTGTTGGTGTTAGATCCGTTGGTGGTGAAACCTCGAGTGCTGGGTTATTCTGTACTTTTGCCCAACCATACTTGAACACTGGTGGTCAAGTTGTCTCAGAATTGGTCTCCTCTGCTCTATTGCAATTGGGTATTTTCGCCATGACAGATCCATACAACAGTCCATTGGGCTCATCCTTCCCATTTGGTTTATTCCTTTTGATTTACGGAATTGGTTCCTCATTCGGTTACCAAACCGGTTATGCCATCAATTTAGCAAGAGATTTCGGTCCAAGATTAGCTGCTGCCACTGTTGGTTACGGCTCCAAAATGTTCAGTGCTGGTGACTACTATTTCTGGGTTCCATTGGTTATTCCAATCTTTGGTTGTTTGATTGGTGGGTTGATCTATGATGTTTTCATCTACCAAGGTCATGATTCTCCAATTAACCAAGTCGACATGGGATTCCGTGAAAGAAAAGCTCATATTAGAGAATTCCAAATGAAGGATATGAAGCCAGATTTCGACATTGTCAGCCATGCTCAAAAGAGCGGTGCTGCTCAAGCCATGGTTTGAGTCCGGTTTGATGCTCCCCTTCAATATTCCTCAAATTTAAGCTCACTTTCAATATTCCAAACACAATCTAATGAAACAATAGTTCATGATGAAACAAAAATCTTTTAAAACGCTATGCTTTTGAAAACATTGTATTATGATCATAGAAACGAATAACGAATTTATAAGACGTATAGGTTAATTAATTGGCTTTAAAGTTCTTGACTTCTGGTTGTAGTAGCTGTAGTTGATGATTGATCTCTTTAGCTCTTTGTCTTCAAGCTTTGTCTTCAAGTGCTTCCCTTATATTCTCATTTCTGCTTCATTCTTAAGCTAACAGATATACTAACAATTGTTCCAACTACATAACTGAATATCAGCAACTCAAAGGGATCCTCATCTCATTATATATACACTCCCAAAATTCCACTGTTCAACTCCAGATGTCCCCAGATCTCTGCATACCATACGACTTATACCAGAGCGGCTAATACAATTTTAAAATAAAAGAGCGGTTAGCACCCAATCCGGCCTTGTGATTGGTCCGTTCGCTATTCCTCAAATATTACCTCTAACCGCTGAACAGACGGCTAGGGCGGTATACTACTAAACTGGTGCACTGATGTGACGTGATCTCAAATTATTTGGTGAAGAACAAGATCAGGATACAGACACTGATCAGAGTGGATAGAATCAGGGCATCTCTTTTCCTTCTTGTGTTGATTTTGGCAATAATGACATTCAACCCTGGGATTTGACTGATTGTGTTATTTATTCTTGTTGATGCGCTTCCCAATGAGTTGTTCGAGTTGAGTAGATTTTCTCTGGTTTCATATGCTCTAGAGATTAAAGTGTCTGCAAAATTGTTTAACTTGTTTGCCCTTTGACTTTCCTCTTGAATGTAATCCATTTCATCATCCACTGTTCTATTGCTCTGATGATTGGCAATATCGGTCTTAACATTGAACAACAAGTTGAGCTTGTTACGTTCCTGGAGTATAGAGGATCTTATTGATGCAAAGTTCTTCCAATTCTCTTGCAAGATTTCTTTATGTCTTGTCAATTGTTGTAATTTCACGGTGGATATGGTGGAATCTGATTCAGAAATTCTTGTCAAATTACCCAAAATTTCGTCTCTCTATGAACACATAGTTAGTCATATTGCTCAGGATAAATATCCCCAATATCATTTGATTTATCACTCACCTGGTGTAAGACCTCTTCAATCTGTTTCTCTAGTTTCACCTCATCCGCCGTGGCACTGCTTGTTGATGTTATAGCGAATGTTGAATATTTAGATAACAAAGAACTTGTTTGATTTTCCAAAGACACGGCTTTGGAGCGAATTGTAGTGAAAGAGGACATTATTCTATTTCTCTATGATTGTTTCCACTTATTTGTTTATGATGTGTATTTTGTTTATTATTGTTACAATACACTGTGGTCTTTTCCCACACACATACATTGTCAATTAGGAGATCCAGTTCTGATATTTACACTAACGATCACACATAATTTGTATGAAACGCGTAACTTTCAGCACTAAGAAACCAAAACGTATATACGTACATACGTACATACGTCACTTATTTAACTCATCAACTGTTCAAGATTCATCTCTATAAACGAAGCACTATATACACTGAACCAGTTTAATAAATAATCATCATCCGAGCTATTCTGTAATAGCTCATCACTATTACAAGGGTGTATCATCCACCACGTCCCCATCTCCACTTGGATCAATGATACGGTGAACTCATCACTTACAAACTCCTTCACCACTAATGGATCGAAGTTTGGTCTCCAACTCTCAAATTCAAGCTCATTTTCCACAATGAGTATCTTACGAGCGATTCTCAAGTATAGTACAGGTGTTTGATAGTTGTCATTATACCTAATCATAAAATTAATAATAGTACTTGGTGGTTTGGAGACTGTTCCGATGATGACTTGTTTGCCCAAGGTAGTTGTAGATTTATGCAGGTTTTGGATACTGGACAAGTTGGACAGCTGGCCCTGGAAGGACAGAAGAGATGTGTTGTATTGGTCTTCTGAGATCATGATGGCCATATGATGTGTATCGTGTGAGGTCCGGCTTGCTTTAGAGTTTAGTGTCCTGATGGTTCGTTTGCCCCAGATATGGGTTATAGATGTCAGATGGTTGTTTTTCCAGATGGATTAATTGTCTTTTTTTATGGCGCGTGATAATTATTCCAGCGCCTGAAAATCTACCACCGTAAACCAGATCTCAAGTCCGATTATCTAGTAAACTGTCATGTAGCGGCTAATTCTACAGTAAACGATTTCTAATGTTTTTGACCTTTTTTTTTAATGAATGGTAACTTTAAATATACAGATGAGTTTGGTAAAGGAAATTGATATATGGTGGAAACTCAGACATGACTCAATCAGCAGGTTTAATACCTTTCCCTCCAAGGAGCTTTGTTTCCCTTCGTTATAAATAATAATAAAATATATGTACACCAAATACTAGTGGGTAAATGAATTTAATGCAGAATAAATGACCTTAGAACTTTTCGTTACTGTTGAATTTAAGCAAAAGCCAATTGTTTCTTAACTTCAGCAATGGCCTTACCTGGATTCAAACCCTTTGGACAAGTTTTTGTACAGTTCAAAATGGTGTGACATCTGTACATGGACATGGAGTTTTCCAACATTTCTCTTCTAACTTTACCGGCTTGATCTCTTGAATCAATCAACCATCTGTAAGCTTGCATCAAGACGGCTGGACCCAAGTATTCTTGTTGATTCCACCAGTAAGATGGACAAGAAGTGGAACAACAGGCACACAAGATACATTCGTAAAGACCATCCAATTTCTTTCTGTCTTCAATACTTTGCAAGTTTTCCTTACCATCTTCTGGGATGTTATCTCTTTGTAAGTATGGTTGGATGGATTTATATTGCTTGTAGAAATGGGTCAAATCTGGAACTAAATCTCTAACGACAAACATGTGAGGTAATGGATAAATTTTGGTTTCTTTACCAACGTTTCTATCGATTCTGCATAGACAGGCCAAAGTGTTTCTACCACCAATGTTCATGGCACAAGAACCACAGATACCTTCTCTACAAGATCTTCTAAAAGTCAAAGTAGGATCTTGTTCGTTTTTGATCTTGATGATGGCGTCAAGCACCATAGGACCACAGTCGTTCAAATCGATTTGGTATTCTTGTAGTTTTGGTTTTTCTTGTGGTTTATCAGGAGACCATCTGTAGATTTTGAAGGTTTTCATCAAGACTGGTTTTTCAGAAGTGGTAGCAAGGCCTCTAGTTAAAGGGCTTCTTAAGCTGACTATTGATCTCTTTAAGGCAAACATGTCTTTGTGTGTGTATGGTTTATAATTATATGTGGGGTTTTGGTTGGAATATTAAGAAGGAAATAAGAAAATGAGTACGAAGGTTGTAGGATTTAATAATGGAAATAGAGGATATGCTGATGGTTTTATTTGAAATCCAGAGCTGTCCATTATTCAACTCATAGTTACAAAATGGTCATCGGTTCCGTAATGCGATTGTCAATTTATGGAGCAATTTGATATGCACAGTTCTCCGGGTCTGTCAGCATGGACGCAATTTCTCGCGCTGTGATTGGCCAGAAACAAGCGAAAAGCACGCTGCACGGTCCAGCGACCCGGTCGGTCACATGACTTGGCAAGACACGGATTACGTAAGAAGTGCCGGGGCGCCCGGGTGCAAAACATTTACGCCAGCGGTGCTAGTGACACGGTGTGGCAATGGCAGACAGAGACATTAGCCGCCAGTCCATACAAGTAGAGTGTAGATGATGCTGATGGCACAATGGCTGAACAGTACTGAGCGAAACTAAAAAAGAGGTGTCTTGTAGTCATTGAATGCGTGTCTTGTTTGTCTTGCTCATGTGGTTGTTCGCATAGCTTATGTGAACATAGCTCAGGTACTATTGCATTTTACGATGATTCATGCGATGAACCGCCATGGACAAGTATGACCCATTTGTTATCGAAACCATCAATCAAGAGCCCCTGAGAAAGCTAAACACCCAGAAATAAAAGCCATAGCAGCCCCGGACCTTGAAGTCAATAATAAGAGATCACTTAAAAGTGTACTTGAAGCTGAATGCAACACAGACATTGACAATAGGATCGCCTATATTTGCTCTGGTGGAACCGTATACACTACCCCATGATATGTGGCCCTGAAAAAAACCTAGTATATAGTGCACTAGGCACGCGCACTGAGTTGGTAGAATATGGGGGAAAACGATACCCCTGACTCTCAGATTCTGGAAGAAAAGCCATGCGCTTGTTAGTGGAGATAATACTACACTGTTCTGAGATGTGGTAGCTACTAGTGTACTACTACTATTGTTGTGCACTGGTCAGTTCCCGCACTACTGAACAGAAGTGGAACATATCTGTCAATGAGAGAAGCACTTCATACTGTCAATCAGGTGAGGACTGTTCCACTATTTCCAGTCTAAATCGTCATAAACTCTCTTAGAGATAGTACCACAGTGACAGTTCCACTGGTGTTCCGTTGTGTCTGTTTTTTAGCTGGTTTGCTACTTTTTCGTTTTTAGCCTTTTTCTGTCATGTACGAAATGTGCCAATTTCACCATTTGTTCCGAATGCGGAACGAATTTCACCTTTTTCAGCTGGTTACCGATACACTCTCGACTTTGCTTATAAGAAAAAAAATCACCACTACTACCGTGCAATTGACACTTAATACTCGATCTGTTTAGAAGGTACAATCAATTGCCTATCAATTCACTCGATACCCAACTCATCAGCAAAAGCTAGCAAATCAAAAAGATGGTCAACTACAATCAATGGATGGGACAATTGAACGATGATGTCTACTTATCATCGTTGTCAATCCCAGGTACTCACAACTCCGCTGCTTGTCATACAGCTTTACCATCTGTTCAATGTCAAGGGAAAGATGTTTACCGTCAATTGGAAAATGGTGTTAGATTCTTGGATATCAGAACCTCGAAAAACATTTTGAAAAGTGATGAGAATGAACAAAAAGATTTGATTGTCATTCATGGTAAATTCCCAGTCAAGTTATTGGGTAATGTTTATTTGAAAGACGTTTTACAAGACGTTTACAAATTCTTGAATAACAATCCTTCAGAAGTTGTCATTGTTAGTATCAAGCAAGAAGGTAATGGTTCATGGGATAATGCCAATGATGAATTTGGTAACCTCATTTGGGACAAGTACATCAACCCAAACAAGGATCGTTGGTATTTGAACACCACTATTCCAAGAATTGGTGAAGCTAGAGGTAAAGCTGTCATCTTTAGAAGATTTGGTGTCCAGAATGAAAGCAGAAGAAACGAATTTGGTCTTGATGCCGCATCATGGTCTTATAACACTACTAATGACGATCGTGGTTCTTTCCAAGTTCAAGATTGGTGTGAAATCTCATCAGTAGATGATATCTCCAAAAAGGCTGAATATATCAAGAACATGTCCAATGTCGCTGTGGAGTACAATTCCACAAATTCTGATAATCCTAAACTGTTTCTCAATTTCTGTTCTGGTTCCAACTTCTTTGATCCAAACTGTTGGCCTTCAAAGATTGCCGAAGGTTTGGCTAAGGACAATATTGCTGAATCCTTTGGTAAAGGGTCTGGTATAATTGTTTTGGACTATGCTGAATCCAACAACTGGCAATTGGTTAGACAATTGATTGATAAAAACTTCAATTAGAGTGACTTTTTTTGGTCCTAGATTCAATTAGATATCTGGAGAGTTGGCATATTGAATGTCTCCCCTTTCTGTACAGTTGTACCTTTATGTTTATGTTTTATACGAAATTATATGCCTTGTATTGTTCCATGTATACTTCATACACTAGCTGTAGAATGTCAGGCTAAACTTCCGAAAATACCCATATTCCTCCTTTAAATCTCCATTGAACCATGCTATAAACCGTAGAACGGGTCCCTTCAGGTGGGGCTGATAGCTGATACAACGGTCTCACCATAGCATCAAATTAAGGGCGAGCTGACAGTACCCTGTCCCTTGCTCACTGGGAAACGGCGCCATAGAGACCTGGTCATTATCACCTGTTGATGTCAGCCCAACGCTCTGCCCTCTGCCCATTGCTCCTCCCACTAAAAGCTTCCTGCAGTAGCCAGTCTGCGTAGGCAGAGCCTAGAGGGAACGCTAGGCAGGAATTTGAGTGATCAGCTTTCGGTAAGCGCCACAGCACCCAGAAAAAAAATTAAAAAAAAAAAAACAGAGGAAAGAAAGAAGAAGAAGGCCTTGAAACTTGAAAGTGAAAGAAAAAGTTGGAACCCTAGATACAGCGGCTACTTCACCACATTACCACACCGCCCAACAATCAAGAAGGCGCCTACACAGCGGTTGCACACTAATAGCTACACAATACGAGCAGAGAACTGCCACTAGCTCCAGTTGAAAAGCCGCCCTTTGCAAAAGTCCAGCGCTGAACAGACGATCCCACATTTGCTATCTACTGCTACATTTTGACTAATCGTGCTGCCTTAAAATCCATCTTTGTTCACCAAATTCCATCAACGAACTCAGATCAAAGACATCCACCTAGTTCAAGATAAGAATACTCTTTGATATACACAGTCAAGAGTTGTAATATGGGAATATCAGAACAATAGTATCATTCTAATCAACATTCATTGTTCTTCCTACAATCACCGGTTTTTTTGCCCCATACAAAAGAGAAGAGAAAAAAAACCAACCAACCTAAAATTACGGCGGTTGACGGCAACAAAGTCATTAAAGATAATATCAACCACATTCTCATCTGATTACATTTCTGGACAACATATTGCTCAACTTATCTCTCGTCAAATCTAGTGCAAAATGGTTCTTATAGGCGGGGTCAAATACGCTTGTGAGGTACGTATCAAACATATCCCAGTTAAACATCTTTTTAAGGTTCACGGAATACTAACATAACTCAAATAGCGTTGTATTAGAGGACACAGAGTTACAACATGTAACCATACGGATCAACCACTGATGATGATCAAACCAAAAGGTCGTCCTTCGTCTCAATGTAAACATTGTAAAGAATTGAGAAAAAACAAAAATTCACACCCTTCAGGTGCTTGTACGTGTGGCAAAAACAAAAAGTCTCCTGGTACAACGGCAAATGGTGCTATTGCCAAATGTTCTTGTGGAACAGGTGAAACTTGTTCATGTCATTCCAAAAGAAAGAAGACACAGGCATCTAAGACAAGTTTGGTGTCACCTAGTTTATCTAATGTTTCAACAAGTTTGGAAGACCCTTCCATTGGAAGTTTTATACATCAAAACAGCTCAAATGCATCCATGCCAACAACTTCATCATTTCAATGGCAAAACAATTCATTTGCCTCGTCCTTGGCTCAACAGTCTCCACAACCATCATCATCACTGCCACAGCAGCAGCAGCAGCAGCAGCAGCAGCAGCAGCAGCAGCAGCAGAGACAACAACAACAGCAGTCTCAACCTGGAGTTGCGAACAATAATAGTAAAGTAAGACAGATTGGAATGGACCCATTGACAAATGCCAAACCTGTCTCTGAAAACACAAGAACTAGAGTTGGTGAAGTTTCTGTGCCGATTAATGAATACATTCCAAATAACACCAATGGGATTGGGAACGTTAATGACAAGATACCTGAAGTGTTCTTCCAAGATGTGCCATTCCCATTTGAACCTGGACACGGATTGTTGGATTTGTTCGCCAACAGTAGCAACAGTGTCACATCGGTGAATCCATATTTCCACACTGATCCAAAACATGATATCTCGCAACAACACAGACATCAGCCACAATATACTGATCTACGTTCACCTTCTGAAGGCTCGAATTCCGGGTCTACAAACAGTTTTTCAAATAATGCCATCAATCAAACTAATGGGTTGTTTTCGAATTTATCAATGAATAGCAATACTCAAGCCAAATCACCAGAGGCACAGAACAGCAAGTACCAATTTGAAAGAACCAACTCGATGATGTCGATATCAAGTGCTGGAAGTACTTCACAAATGTCCAAAATTAATGGGAGTACGGATTCATTAGTCAGTGGTAACAACAATTATCACCATTATGACAGTATGATTCACAAGACTACTCATACACCAACATCAAGTTTCTCCTTCCCTAATCACACTAACCCTAACAACTCTTCACTGTTCCAACATCAATCAGCTATTGGTTTATCAAGAAACAACAGCGTCTACACCAATAGCACTAATGCTAATAATAATCACAATAATAACAACAATCATATTAACAACAACAACGATGACGCATCCAGTATACAGAGTGTTGAGGTGCTATCACTTACACCAAGTTTTATGGATATACCCACCAATTTCCATAATGAAAAGGGATATTTCATGAATAATCATCATAATGGGAATACTACAAAACAACCACAACATCCTACTAGTGCACAAGCTTCTGAAAACTACCAAAATCATCGATTCACTCCAAGTATCGATTCGATACAAAGTGGCGCTGGTCTAAGCTAGTCTCACAAATTGTATTCAGATTGACAAGAAAAGACTTTTGTGCGATACTGGATATCCGCTGGTTGAGTAATGTGGTGTATTGTGTTTCTTTGCGGGACTAAACTTATATGACTTATGTGTTATTATTACTTTTTTTCTTCTCTCTTTCCAATTGTTTTTAATTTTCTTACTCCGTTTGACACTGACAATACACACACCTTCATAAGACAACTACAAAAGTAATATGTATATACAATTTCAAAATTCGGGGGACATCACTTCTCTTGAGTTTTTCTAGTCAGCACTTTCTTTCTCAAAATATTTGATGGTGTGAAAGAACCGAGGCCTCCTCCACTAGTTGGTGTACCAAATTCTTTCAACTTGGAAATCTTATCCTTCTCCCATGGTGTTAATTGAACAACACTTTCAGCCTCACCAGGTACTGGGCTTGGTTTATCCTCTTCATTACTCTCACTGCTACTTGGGTTCCCAATGATTTTCTTAGGTGTAGTTGGTGGGGTCTCATCTCCAACGTTCAATTTCTTCAACTTCTCTGTCACATTAGTGGCATTATGGCCACTGCTGCTACCCAGTTTGGCCCTTGGTGTCGATGAGCCGGTGCTGCTGTAATTCTTTGAACGTCTTTCAATGACTCGTACAGGAGATGAATCATTCTCGAAATCATTAGAGTTTCTATTTGAGGTAATGATGGATGGCTGTGATTGGTGATGATTTTCATCATTCAAATACAAGGCAAGTCTTTCGTCATTGACCTCAAGGATAGAAAGTTGGTCATTAGCCTGTAGCACACAGAGTCTCAAGATGTATTCCAATAATGATAACGATTGGTTGGTTGAGGATCCTTTCTCACTCTGTACATGATGTTTTTCTTCATTTTCACTATCACTATCACTAGAATCCTCGTCGTATAATTGTTCGTATTCGCCAAAGGACAACCATTCAACAGGGTTGGACTCCTCATCTTGTTCATCAGATGCATCTTCATACTCTTTGAACGCTTTGTTAATCTTCAGCACTAACACAGGAGTAGATCTATCTTCCAATTTCAAAAGCTTGCCTGAAGCGCTAAAGAACAATCTAGTGATTGTGCTTATATCTAATTCCAGCACTTTTGGTTCATCTTCATCATCATGGAAACGATCGTCATGGAAATTCTCCTTGATTCTCAAAACGTATTCATATTCATCAATAGCAGAAGGTTGTCTCCAGATAGTGACATCTGCTCTTGTCATATCCTCCTTCCAGCTAATTTCATTCAATCTATTATTGATTATTCTGCCTCTATGATAAAAGATTGAGTATAGGGTCAATTGAAACAATGGCCCAATCTGTTGTTCCTCGCCTTGAAACTTCTCATTTGACTTATTGACATAGTTTGAGGCTTGAAGTAATCTACCTGGAGAGACCTGGTTTGACAATGTTCCACTCAAATTAGCACCTGATGTTGTAAGTGATAAATTTATCAATGGTATGGCTTCTTCGATTCTACTCAACAAATCTAACATGTACAGTTCAACATTGTTCACAGAGTTCGCATCTTTCTTCGAAGTACTGTACTTATCTGAAATCTCTTGTATCTTATCATCAAACCTGTCAATCTCCTCTTTCAAGTCTTTCGTCAACCTCAATGTACTAACTAGATTAGTGTTTCCTCGACTAGCAACTAATTTGATCAAATCAATGGCGCTAGACACAATCTCAATTCTAGTTTGAAGTTTTTGTTTGGTCCTCTCAAGTTTCAGTCTTTGATCATCTGGAACTTTTGCCAGAAAGCTTGTAACCGATCTCACAGCATATGTAGATGCTATGGAGATACCTGATCTGATGGCAAATGTGACAGCTTGACTTCCAGCCTGAAAAAAAAGAGTTAGTGTAAGGCTCTGTACACGCCGATTGAACAGCACAAGTGGACCCAAACTTACCTTCGAGAGTAATTCATCCATTCTGATAATTCACAGACGTAAAATACTTCTAAATTCTGTTGTTTTTTATCGTTTTAATGAAGACAAATCACCAGCGCTAGTACTAAATTTTTTGACATATAAACATGGTAGTGGCAGTACCATTTCTACATTATCACCAATTTCGTATTACTCGTATACTACTTATTAAGTAGTCCATTCTCTAAACATGTGAAATGTACTGGAAGACATAACTTATCTCGTTAAATTCGTGCTCATTCTTCAACAAATGATCATTCGTATGTTTCAACCCATCGTGGTTCACGTGGTTCCAGGTGGTAGCATCACCATAAAGCATCACATCTGCTCTTTTCAACTGTTTCCCATCGTCTGTCTTACATCTTTTACAATGGAACGATTCGTGTGTGTCACAAATGGTCTTTTCGTTAAACTCAAACAATTGACGCAAGTTATCCGTGGAGAATAATCTTTCCACGTCCTGGTTTTCATCAACAACACAAGAACTTAAACTCATCTTCATAGATTGACGTTGGAAGATCTTCTCCTCGATACTACCAGTGGTGATGAATCTATAGATGAAACAATCTTTCTTTTGTCCATCTCTCCAGACTCTTGCTAATGCTTGTTGATCAGAAGCAGGGTTCCAATCCGGATCGATCAAAATCAATCTATTTGCACCGATCAAATTAATACCACAACCACCAGCTTTGGAACTTAATAAGAACACAAACTCAGATCCTTCAGGATCATTGAATCTATCCACCAACTTTTGTCTCTTGTTGATGTTCATGGTACCATCAAGTCTCAAACTACCATAATTATTATTTCTGCACATTTTCTCAATCAAGTCTAACGTTTGAGTATAATTTGAGATCAAGACAATCTTATCATTTGATTCTCTCTTGATTTTGGCCAAAAATCTTTCCAAGATGGCAAATTTACCCGAGTGCCATGTTTGAACCTCTCTATTACGACCACCGCCTGTTATTGAGTTGACATAATCATCTGGTATCAAATGACCCGAGCCTTCAAATTCCTCATCAAAATTAATCAAATCTGGATGGTTACATAGCTTCTTCAATAACCCAATGGCTTTCAAAGGTTGTGAGCCAACACCTTTCAACAATTTCTTAATATCAGGACTCGTGATGAAATGTTTGTATAGTGCTAATTGCATCGGTGCCATATTAACGAAAATGACATGTTCATATTTGCATGGCAAATATTTGGAAAGAATATCGTTTGTTCTTCTAATGATGAATTTTGAAACGATATTTGACAACATGGCCAATTTTTGTTCACCCGCGGCGACTTCCTTTTCAGTTGCATCTGCATCACGACCTTTAAGAATTGGTATTTCAAAGTTCTTTCTAAATTCCAATCTTGAACCTAATAATCCAGGGTTGGCGAAACTCAAAAGGGCGAAATACTCTGATAAATCATTTTGAATTGGTGTACCGGATAAGATAACTCTTCTCTTGCAGTTCAAACTGTCCAATGATGTGAATGTTAAAGAATCACCATTTTTCAATCTGTGACCTTCATCGGCGAGTAAAAGGCCAATTTCTGTTCCTTTCAAGTTTTCAACGTTTCTTCTTAAAGTTTCATATGATATGATAAGCACAGGTCTAACAACATTTCTCCCCTTAGCTAAAGACCACTGTTGAATACTTGAACTCACTTGATTTGGCTTTGTACTCTTACCATCAATTGCCAATGGTGTAGGTGCACCTTCTCCTAGCCATTTCACTAATTCATTAGCCCAATTTTTCACTAATGAGGAAGGACAAACCACGATACATTTGTCAATGGTTTTCTTACCCCTGGGTCCTTGCTTTAAAAGAGTCCACATTAACGAGATACACTGCAATGTTTTACCTAACCCCATTTCATCAGCCATGATACAACCTTTTGCCCTTGGGTCGACTAACCCTGAAACACATCTGTACAAAAATTTCACACCTTGGACTTGATGAGGTCTTAGGATCTTGGTAAGTTTAGGATCAATGATAACTGGAACATCTGGGAATTTCTTCTCCGCGTCCTCGGGGTTCTTGGATATACCCAAGATATCATTAAGACTCTTGTGTACGTTTCTTCTCTTTGCAGGACGTTCACCTTCTGGTGGTGAAGATTCTATTATCTTACCCTCGTCTCTAGCCTTCGCTTCCGCTATGGCCTTATCCAACGCTTCCAAGTCGTCATCACTGATGATCTTTTCCACCGTTGGATCATACAATACTATGGCAGATTCATCACTTGGATCATGTAAAGGTCTGGGTACTAATAAAGGTTTTCTTTTGGTCCCTAATGGCGGTGGTGCGATATTCATTGTGTTTGTCTTAACTGATAGCGGACAAGTGAATGATCTTCGTAGTGCAGTCTCAATGGTAGAACTATAACTGTTATCAACGACCAGTCTCCTGCTACTCAATGCATTCTTCCGCTTTGTTATTATACGTCCTTCGATGTCTATGGTCGCATCGTTTTCCTTGTCCTCTTCGACTGACATCATGGCATAAGATTCTGGTCCCTTGAGTCTAGCAGCACGTACCGCTTTACCAGTACTCGTCATAGCGCTTGATCTAGTTTTGAAGGGTATTTTGAAAGGTTTAGATAACGTAGATGCTGGATCCGTCACAGCTCTCGGTCTTTTCCCCAGCGCTAAGCCAGCACCTGTCCCTAGTTCATGGGTCGGTTTATTTGGTAGTCTTCTTCCCATACTTTACAGGACCTGTTTTTCTGGTTCTCTGCCTTTGTTTGACTTGAGCGCAGATTGTTATAGTATAAATCAGATTGCAAAATGTTTATGTTTTGTTTACATTTTTGCAGATCGCGGAAACGCCACTTCGCGTCGCGTCTTTTACTCGTACATTATCTACATACAAATCAAGACAAAATCAACTACTATGAGAAGTCATGAAATAATGAATATAAATTGCCCAATTAGCCCTCTATTTCTCTTCTAGAATCACATCCACGAACTTCTTATCGATCGAACAATCAATGTCATCATCAATCTCCTTGGAACTCTCCATATTCAGAACTTCGTAGTACTCTTCTTTTCTAACTGGAGTAACACTGAGTCTTCCTCTTTTCACTAATGACATCTCTTGCAATTTTGGATTACCTCTCAACTCCTCCAGTGTCACTTTTGACCTAAATCGTCTCACAAATGCAACGTCAACGCACCACCATCTAGGTGATTCCTCAGTGGATTTAGCATCGTAATACGTACTTTTGCGATCAAACTGTGAAGAGTCCGGGTGTGCTTCATTATATACTGACGCTAGCCCTACTATTCCTGGGACTGGTGTGTTTGAATGGTAAAATAGGAGGTAATCGCCTTTGGACATATTGAGCATGTTGTTCTTTGCCTCGTGGTTTCTAACACCATCCCATTGTTCGAAAGCAACTTTTTGCAAGTCGCTTAGCGCAAATTTAGCATCGTTACCACTCTTAGGATCTATTCTCGAAAGTGGTTCTGATTTGATCAACCAGTATCGTCTATTTTCATTTTCGACGTCTTTTGGGAACTCTGCTGGTTTCTTCGGCGTTGGTTTTGTAAATTGACTCACACTTTGATCAATCGATATGGCAACACTCTCAACGGTTTGCTTTGTTGGTTTGGATTTGGCAGCTCGACTTTTGGATACTCTTGGTGGCATTGTGACAAAGAATCTTAGTGCTTTCAACATGGATAGTCAGATGCATAATTTCCCAGAGTAAAAAACATCTGCCTCCATTTTAAAAAAATATATAAAAATGGCAGAATTACATAAGCAAGACCTTAAAAAAAGTGGACTAGAAACTGCAAAAGCCAGGTCCTTCTTTTCTCGATTATGTAATACACCCATTTTGTCGTCGACTGAAAATTAAGATAGTGTAAATGAATGGACAGCGTAGCCCAAAACATCAACA
>JAJLXP010000101.1:0-43802 GCA_030674255.1 Hansenula queroliae | reverse complement strand
ACTGTCCCACCAGCTCAGGCTCAACAGCAGCAACAGAGTCAAGTCCAGCATCCTGTTCAGAACCATGTCCAACAACAAAACAGCTCACAACAGGTTCAAGTCTTACAGGCCCATCCACATGCTGTCACTCCAAATCAACAACCTCCACAACAGACTCATGTCTTACAGGTTCAACCAAAAGCCGGTATTCAACAAGAAGAAAAAACATCTTTCCATGGTAACCAGCATCATCAACTCAATGAGGAACCTCTCTCCACATCTCAAGAAGTTCAATTCTCAGGGAGTTGCTTCAATCATGAATGGTATGCTCCAACACCTTCTCTTGAAGAGGATCAGACAGTAGTCATCACTAGATCGACAACAGAGACTATATCTTCACTCCATCCCTCGGACACGGTCCAGGACGCAGCTAAGTTGCAGTCTAGTCCAACTATCTCAACAGATGAAAATATTGCGACAATCTCTCAAAATAAGTCGACCAGTTACACAGACGCCCTCTCTACGACAGACCCTGGGATCTTACCCACATTATCTCAATCCAGAATTGATATTTCTCCACTAGGATCCTCCTCCTACGACAACTCAACAGACAGAATTGATATTTCTCCACTAGGATCCTCCTCCTACGACAACTCAACAGACATCATTCACGAGTCTGATGTCAAATTAGACTTTACTTACAACAAAGATGCTTCCCATGTCGAGGACCCCTATCAGTCTCACAGTGTTCGACGCTCATTGTCATCCACGTCAAAGGTAGACGACTCCGCTCTCACACCTCGAACGACTACACATAATGCATCTTCTAAAAATACCAATGCATCATCTACAGATTTCAATATCATCAAGAAGTCTTCCAACCCGACTCCATTACAATTCCAATTCCATTTTTTTCTACAACAGACCAATATTAAATTCAACATTTTAAACGCTTCATCTAAATTCCCTTATACATCCACCAATTTCTCTAGGCCTTCCAGTCCACAATTTTCACAGGATATACACATAGAAACCACACTTCAACCTTACATCTCCAGTTTCATTATACACTTGAAAGTCCTAGAAACACAGAGGGGGGTACATTGTTCCATATTCGGCCGTACCAATCACTTCCGACCGACATTCCTCAAATATTGAAAAGAATGTGCTGCCTTTTTCTCTTTACCTCTTACATTACTTAGAAGAGGCACCTTTAGTTATACGTTCCAAGAGTAATACATAGTTATCTCTATCTATTATCTTTCTGATACAACGCTCTCCGTCTAAAAGTCATCCCACTTAACTCACAACATCCTACTGGTTCGTATACAGTCTGAAACCGACAGTATATAGAACAGTCCTCCGGTGTGTCCGTACCACTGATCAAAGGTGCATCTGAGCGCTTATGTGCTCCAGAAGGGGCAGGCCTCCTTCAAAGTGACCTGTTGGGGGTGCTTAAAGCAAAAACATGCATGAGGACGCATACAAGGTGACACTCAATTGTAGCAACCAAGTCGAAGGGTTGGGCGTCCAATGGATGGTATTTACATGTTTAGGCTCTTTGTGACGATGAGGGCGTGTATATGTCCTTGTTCGTAGATGTAAGCTCTTCGTGTATAGGCTATACGTGATGCTTATCATTTTCTCTTTGTTTGTACTTCACCGGCTGCATATGGCTCAAGTCATTCGCTGCATGCGCATAACTTGTTAACTTTTTTTGAAACCTGAACATCTTCTCACCAAGTTCAACAAACTTTAAATTTTGATAAAAGAAACAATTTTTTAATTTTACGTGAAAACACCATTTTTATATATGGTTTGATTTCCCTCTTTTTTTATAGAGTTTGTTCAGCTACTTGTCTCATACTTTTCACATCAATAACTACAAAGGTTTATTCCTTCAAGAGATACAACATCTATTCCTACACAAGAGTAAAGAAACAGGGGGGCTGTTAATTCACTCATACTACAACAAAATCTCACTAGGCAGATCATTTTCTTCACATCAATAAAATTAACCGCTGTCTTGCTAAGTTGACTATTGTGTAAGGAAAGGAACATCCAACAATCAAAACCCATAACAAGAGTTAATCCAGTCGTTACATTCAATTATCAACGCTTCATATTAAAGGTGAAATGGAGTTTGCTGCTGCTGGTATTGACACTTTACATCGCTCTCGCAGCTTCAACAAATCTGATAAGGAATCAGATAAGCACACGTTAACAAGAGGAAAATTATTCCTTTTGGATATGGAAAACAATGGGAGCAACAAGGATAGATTGGAGTACAGCTTGATAAATAACAACTATACCACTAGTCCTGAATTATCAAACTCCTCATCATCCGCCTCTTTGGATAGCGTTGAAAACAAGACAACAGAACCTTTCTACAACTATTATAACGGATCAGGTTCTTCCATTGCTACTATTGTTCAAACATTATCAACACAAACTACAAGCGTCAATTTGGCTGACCTGAATGAAGCTGATGCTACCGCTGCTGTTGTTTCCGATATCAAGGCTATTGTTTCACATCAAGAAGCCGTCACTACCGACGATGACGTTAAGAGTGTCTCTTCGACCTCCTCTGCCGGTAGACCACAATTGACAAGAAGCTTGAAATCTTCTTTGAAACTACCAAGTCTAACAAGATCTAAATCTTTGCCATCCACTAAGACTGTTCGTTTCTCAGCTGAATTGGAAAGAGTCAAGACTTTTAACTTTTACGCTAAGCCAAGTTCCATTTCTTTGGAAAATTCTCCAGACCAATCGCCACCAGTGTACCCAACAAGAGCACAATTCAATTTGGATGACGATTTCTTTTTGGGGTCTTCCAGCTCAAAGCCATGGTATGATCAAAGCTCTTCTTCTTCTGAAGATGAAGAGGATGATAATACATACAAGGCACCAGTCAGATGGTCTTACAAACCATTGAACTACAGTCTATGGAGACAATCCGATGATAACGCTTCTGTTAGATTGTCATCCATGCATGTGGAGAAAGACTCAGTTTCTGGTTTTGTTCAAGTGCAAAATGTTTCATTTCAAAAGAGTATTGAAGTCAAATTTACTACTGATGGATGGAAAACAATTTACATTGTCAATGGTCAATATGATTCTTCTATTGACTCCAAGAGAGACCAATTCAAGTTTGAGATCAACTTGGAAAACTCACTAATGGTTAACTCAAGAAAGAAGACTGTTAGAAATCAACCTGTCGTTATGGAACTATGTATCAAATACTCTGCTGATGGTTTTGAAGCCTATGATAACAATTATGGTCAAAACTACAAGTTCCAAGTCAAGTATAACAAGAGACAACATTCAAGAGGTAGACAATACAAACCACGTCGCCATAATCACGAAGAACAACAATTCAAGACACCAACCTATATTAAGCAAAATTTCGCATCCGACCTGTATGCATCCCCATCTCCATCACCAACTGACGTTTTAAGCGACGCTACCGAAACATACACAACTTCTAGACATTTTTCCGATGACACTGATTACTTCAACTATAGATACTTACCAAGTGCTGAATCTCAGAAATACGTGTCTCCACAAAAACCATCATTTTCGTCTACTTATGGTTCAAGTTCATCGTCCACTATTTCATCTATTGACTCTGCAGGCTCATCCACATCAGCTACATCTACCTCATCTAATGAAACCATCAAGGCTACCACAAGTGGCACTTACACTGAAGCCTTGAATGATGAGTCCTTGAACAGATCTAGACAACACTACAATGAATTTTTGAAGAAGTATTGTTTTTTCAAGAGTGAAATGAACGAGGCACCATTCACCAGATGATTTTGACTGCCTTTTAAGCCAGTTTGCATACATCCTACACATTTGCTTTTCCCATTACACTTCATTCATCTAAAAGGTTTATCAAAAGTAACATGTCAAATATGCATTCACATTACAATCACATAAACCCCATACACTTTGTTCCTTGATTTCCAATTTGATATTATTTATCTGAGAGCTGGACTCCCAGAATAGAAAAAAAATCACCAAAAGCTTCATAAGGCTATACACATCTACACACACATTACTTGAACATATATCATTGTTTTCATGACGACTACAAACACCACCACACAACACACTAAAGAAAATCAAAATTTCCTTCAGCTCATTCCCCCCTACTTTACTCCAGGAGATTTTACCAAAAGAAAAAAGAATTAAACACACAAATCATGACTTTTATCAGTCATAAGAAGATACATATAAAGCTATACAATTTTGTTTCATGTTGGGGTTATTTACCGGTTATTGTTGCTAGACTTATACACTAAAGAATTATTGAACCTATCCACTCGTTTAATTGATCACACACGCTATACTTGATCCTGAGCTGCCGATTTTACTGCTGCTATACTCTTTCCTTTCGTTTCTGTTTTTTTTGTTCATTTCGTTGTACTTTACTTTACTAATTTGGTTTCCACATTTTTTACTACTTAATATTTGCTCATTCACTTCATGTATATTTATCTACATACTAATCAAACACATTTTACGAGTGTACAATTCTTCTACATACTGCTGTCAGACACAATTGTAGATCCTTGATATGTTCATCAGTGGAGTCCCCAAGATCTAGGTTAGCATGTGCATGAGTGCACTTCGTTATCAGCTCACTGTAAAAGACATCTCCTACACATTCCAGTGTACACAATCCTAGTTTTGACCAGTGTGAGAATTTTGTAGCATGGCATCTACCACACAGCGAACTGGCCTCATGGATCTGGTTAAGGTTCACAATATCGCACCATAATTTTCAAGACACTCAACTCCCAGGAAGAAAGATGTGCTGTCTCACTGGCCGCCTAAGGGAAACAGGTTGCCTCGCTCGGCCGATGCCGTATCCACTATCCATTCCAAAAGCTCAAACAGCTCAGCACAGTGACCATTGTGGTCGTATCACCATGTGGGCATGCTGGGTTGCCTGGCTTAATTACGTTAAACTCTGCATTTGAGACAAAAAGCTCAGCCTAATTGTTGTGGTATTTAAAGAGCTGTTCACTACTACGATTACTGCTGTATGATGTTGATACTCTTGGTGTAGATCACGTGCGATGTCATTGGTACTGCTGCCAGAGTGAAGGCAGTTGAAACGAGTGTCTAAGGTGAACTAAGTTTCTAAAGGTTCAAAGATCTTTACCAGGTACTTACTATCTCAGTATCCAGCAACCTATCTTCAATACCATGCTATAAAATGTCAACAATCTGGTACAGGCTAAATGGATGCGCATCGCTGCAACAGAAACAAATCACAACTTCCAGAGATTCAAATTTCAAATGCAGGCAAATTTTGCCGATGCCGCGACTCGCTTTCGCGTATCCCGGGGCTTCAAACAGACTCCGAAGCGCGAAGCGCCTACAAAAGCCGAGATCTCGGGCCGATTTACGATAAGCTGCTGAGCACATACTTATAAACTATAGTACATTTTATATTATAGGACATTATACATTAAAAAGCCATATCGAACAACTTGATCACGACAAGTGACCTCTATAGTTGGAAACATTGTAATCCAAGTGAACAAACGCTCTCTCTATATTAACAATAGGCAACGCTTCCAAAGTGTATTGCAGCGCTTCAGCCAAATCATGACTATCTCTCATACTCAATTCTGGATCCAAGATCAAATCAACTTCAACATTTAATGAATCACCAACATGATAGCAACTAATGGCTTTAACTTTGTCAATCTTCTCTGCAAACCTCGAACACAAGTACAAGATGACTCTAATATCATCTGGGTCTGCCGCGGTACCTGTTAAATGGACAATATGTTCAATACAGGTATAGCTCCATTGTACAACGATATAGATGGAAAGCAGTAGGGCACCTAGGGGATCGAACCATGGCAATTTGAAATGATAACCAACAATAGGCATAATGATGGAGAATGTATTGAACACAACATCAACCAAGGCATCCTGTGCCAATGCAGCGACAGATGTAGATTTGGAAGTCTTACACCAAATATAACATGCCAATTTTACCAGAATAGTCACAAGCATAATCAAGATTGATGTACCACCAATGGCAACAAGATCATCAGGTCCTGCCAGCAATAGTTTCTCTAACGATTGGATCCCCACTTGCAGGAACGATATTATAATGATAATAGAGAAAACCAACACACCAATCGGCTCAAGTCTCGCTCTCCCAATAGGATAGAAAGTCGAATTCTTTGTATTTGCCAACTTGTTCGAGATGTATATAATCACAGTGGACAATAAATCCAATGCAGAATCAATCACTGAGGCGAAAATCGAAATAGACGAAGTTAAAATGGCAATGACAACTTTCCCCAGTAATAACACTATATTTGCAGCAAAATTAACATTTATGGCAAAGACAACCATATCCAACTCTTCTTCTTTGTTATATCCCAATAATAACCCCGTTTCCAAATCAACATCACCAGGGACAGCACTATCCTTTCTATACACGGCATAACGAGCCGCAGCCTCCGCTTCATTGAAACTGGTCTGGTCTTGATCTTGTCCTTCACCGGCGGCACCATCGTTATCGTTGATAGACCCATAACTTCCATGTGGTGAACCCGAGCTCATGTTTCTATAACTATAATTCCTAATCATGTTCACTTGGATCCCACTATCCAACAACTTATCCACCTCTTGATATTTCTCAATCAATTCATTTTGGTTCTCATAGAATCTTCTCAACTTCTTATTCTTCAATTTCTTTAGGGCATCCTCGTCATAATAACTCTTGCTCCAGTCGAAAAGACGGCCAATATCACCGATTAATCCCAATGGTCTCAGTTCATGGATGATCTCCAATCTGGCTGATTTTTCAATATAGTTAAGCAACCTGTCGGTTTCTCTATCGCCAGCTGGTGAATGAGGGTGTAGTCCGATGAAACTGGTTCTCTTGTGTTCATTGAGATCTTGGCTGCATCCCACTGAGGATTGTGATCTGTCTTTCTTCAGATATGAAATATGGTATGGACTTTCTCTTGGAGCCTGATTGTTGGATATCACTGTTTCTATGGTGTCATCCATATTATCTTTTGGGTTCCCACTAGACATCACTGTGTATGAGTGTCTATTTGGAGTGTATATAAGCAAATTGTATAAGCAAAAATTTATCTGTATAGCAAAGCTTCAAGTGATGAGGAACGTTGTGTTTTTTATAAATGCAACAGTTTTTACACAGCCACCTGCAACAATAGACGTACACTTGTGAATATGTTCGACGTTTTTCTCCAACTTTGTCTCCAAAGATATTAGTGCGTCTTGGTTAAAAAAGCAGCCTATCCTAGCTCATCTCTATGAGATACTTGACCATTTTTGTGGTATTGTTACAAAATTTATTCAAATCGGTGTTTAATCCGGCTTGTCCGCCGAGGCCCGTTGTAATTATCTTCTCGATCCGATCCAATATCCGTCAGCAAAGAACACCCAGGAAAGAGTCAAGCTGGATGCTATTGGACGTTGAAAGTGCGATGGTGGAGGTACCACTTTGTAAGGTATTAGATCAAGAATTTAGTCTCTATGACCATTGACCACTAGCTGTACGTACGACCAGGTCTGCATTTAAGGGTCTGCTGTGTACGTTGGCTCAGGCTGTCATGAGACGGGTGTGTATGTCTAGGGCTAAATGTACGTAAATTTGCTCTAATCAGGGTCCAATCAATCGTATGGCATATATTATAGATTATCTAGTCATCAGAAGTGAAAGATGGCGGTCTGTCGGCCTTGACGGAGTCATATCCTGGAAGATCATCACGCTTCATATGAGACTTCTTAGATTCAATCGGTGGTTTAATTGTAGCTATGACTCGTTGTGATTGTCACTCACTATCATGTCTCTCTGGAATATACGTGATCATGACTAAGGACAAACTGAACAAGTTCAACGCCAAACAAGACCACATTAGTGTATGGCACCTCTTATTCCCCAATGTGGCTATGATCCCGTACTCGTTGAATGTATTTTGGAATGCACGAGCAGATTTCTTAAAGGCAACCATTGACAACGCTGCAAACAATGAATTCAATCCAGCTAATAAAAGTAGGATTATGGGAACAGTGTGCTTGTGTCTTTTTTCAAGACGGCCTTCGATCATGTAGAAGAAGTACAGCATAGTGAGTATCCCTTGGACAGCAACATCAAATCCAACACTTATCGTGATGAGCGCTTGTATATTTTGCTTAACACCGCTGCCTTTTGGAAGATATATCGAATCAATCAACGACCGTTGGTTTTTTGTGAAACCTAGTTTCTTGATCAATCTTGGAATATCATAATCGAGCTCTTGACATGTAATTTGGGATTTGATCCCTCCCATAGAATGGTTCTTTGAACAAACGTACTTGAATCCAAATGTGTAAACATCATCTAAAGTCGATTGACTAAATAGTGTCTCATTGACAGGTGATATGATTCGAGTGTAGTTGATGTTTGTGAGATCGACTTTGATTTGATAAATGCTGCTCAATGAGATAGCGATCTGGCTGTGTAAGAGCAGAATTTCACTAACAAAGATACCAATAGATATGATCAGAGGGATATAGATGGTAAGTATGGGACGTAGGCGCATTGTTGTTACTTTGCTCAGTGTACTTGAACCTTCACCTCTGCTATTCTGGTTTATTTACGAATGAATGACTTAACGAAGCTATTTATACGGAGGACCCTTAAAATAAGCCCTTACAGTTGACACGATTGATGTAATCATTATCTCAGCCAGATCAGTACAAGGTCATTGAACTATACCATGAATGTACCAATTGAAGCCAAGTGACAGTGACAAGGTCAAGACGCCTTTCCAGCTCAACGACACCAGTAAAAGTTCCAACTTGGTCTGAAGCTGAGATCATCATTGTGGTTATTTCTGACTTCAGCTGTTGTCGCTTGTGGCAACGACATTTTGAAGACAAATAGGCGAATATTATGCTCTGCACTTCCCTCTCCAGAGGTCAGCGGCTAACAATAATCAGCACTTTTGATATATGTTAGAACACCAGTACGTTCAATTCTTATGCAATTGACTGGTGGCTCAGAGCTTAGAAGCCGTTTTTTGATGGATGTTGTGGTAAAGGGTGGATTCCCGTAACTAGGACTTGACATTGTGGTGGCCTAAGAACTCAATAAGTAGATTCAACCAAAAGTACACGACTCAAGTAATTGACGGGTGCTGAGTTCGCATTACAAAACCTGCTTCGTTCAGATGCGCATAAGCATTGTGCAGATTTGTTGAGCTGGATGCGCAATATTGTGGAGAGTCCTGGCTCAAAAAGTTCTTCTTTCTTCCTATCAAAGCTGGAGAGTCTCCAATTGTTACAGCAGCTTCGTCGCTTTGAAAAAACCGAGTCATTATACGCAATTGCATTATGGACTTCCTACAACTGCAATACAGCTACAAAGTCTTGTACGAACTTCGGAGCCTTCTAATTGTTGATCGTTGGAATTCTATAAGCAATATGACGATTGTTTGTAGTATGTGAAATGCACAATCCTTTATCCCGGTCTTTGTCTATAGCTTCTAAGGCAAACTGAAGTATTGACTACATGAATTTACAGGTTCAAATATACTGCTCAAGCATACGAATGGTACAGAAATTGTTTACACTATTTTGATTTCTCAAGTCTTCACTAAAAGATAACTAAATGTGTTAAGGTACCGGAAAAACCTGGTGCGCTTAACAATCGCGAAGGCCGGAAAAACTGAATTTTTGACGTTTCTTTTTGAAGTCAAATGACGACATGTATGAAAACCATCTTCCATAGTACTGACGAACTTCAAGAACTGGTGTGTGTGTTGGGAATCCTTAGGACTACACGATCAAACTCATCCTACAGTTGTATTCGCTGTGCTACTTTTGGCTGTAGTGATTCCGAGATTTGACCATCTTTGCCCAGCACCTGTTTTGTTTATCGCCACGAATTTGAAGTTTGAAGTTTGGATCACGGAAAATCTCGTGGTGTTTTGCTCACGTCACAATACTTTTTTGGTACGTATCGCAGTGTAATCTGGTAGTATATCAAATGAAATACCAGCTTCACGTAGTAGCGAACTCTGACTCAAGTAGTCATCTAGACGTTGCCCATAAGCACCCCAGTCCACATGCACAAGCACCTTCCAAGTTCCAACATAATGCCAGATCGTGTGTTTGCCAACTACTCTTCACAACCGTTAGAACTTAGCTCGATCTCGTTTCTTGTGTCAGAGTCGCACCTCTTAGGGCCACGCCTGGATTAATTCTTGCATCATGAGGCATACCAGTCGACCGTTTCCATTTTGTGGTCAGAATCCAGATCTGGACATCCACGATCAGATGCTCATTTAAATACAGAGGTCGCCGCTGTGTGTCAAAAGATTTGAGATCCATGATATCTGATTACACGTTCAAAGATCAAATACCACAGGTTAATATACCAACTATCGGAGATGTTGAGAACTCCTATCAAGAAAGTGTTGTTGCTAGGCGCTACAAGTTACATCGGTGGTGAACTACTATACAAGCTGTTGACTGATCCAGAGTTTGAACACTATCAAATAACCATTATAACAAGATGCTATGAGAAGGCAAGGCATATCAAAAACATGACACTTGGAAGAGTGACACCTGTTGTGGGCTCAACAAAAGATGCCTTCATGATGCATGATTTGTTCAACAGAGCTGATATTGTTATCAATGCCGCGGACATTGAAGCTGAGAAATGGTACAACAGATTATACAAAGTTGCATCAAGAGTTCAAAAACCATACTTTATCTTACACACTTCAGGTGCCAGTGTATTGGGGGACGGGCTATCCGCTGCTAAAGGCGCCCTGGAAAGATCATACACAGATTTGAAAAGTTTGAACAGTGCAAGCAGTTTACCAAACCAAGATCCACAAAGACCAGTTGATACACACATTGCAAGCATTCAAGAGGCTAATCCAGACTATGTGAGAACTGTCACTATCACACCACCAACCATTTTTGGTCAAACACAAGGTCTTGTTCATAGAGAATCCATCGACCTTTTCGGATTAGCTCAACAAATTATGCAAAGAAAGAGACAATTCACAACATATAGGAATGGTAACAACTGGTCACATGTCCATTTGAAAGATTTGGCTGAGTTGTATATCGTCCTATTGAAAAACATGGTTAGGGGAAACGACATCAAAACTGGGAAAAGAGGTTATTATTTCGCTGAAAATGGGTTTCATTACTGGAAGGATCCACATGCAAGAATTGGTCGTCCATTAACTCTCAAAGGAATCAATAGAAATGATCAAGTTGCCAATCTGGACTCTGAACTATTCGAGGAATCTGCAGATCAATTTACTCCATTGTACACTAATGGAGAACCAATACCACAGTCAGGGATGACTTCCTCATATGGTTGGGAACCAAAGTTCAATAAACAAGATCTTTTGAGAAATGAATACGAGAGATCTGAAGATTTCGTATTAGACGATATGGTTTTTTAAGCTGGAAGAATTGGTGCCTGGAGTTAAGCGGAATGAATATATATAAAGTTAGGCTAGGAGATATTTTTAGTAGGTTATAGATTATAGAATATAGATTATAGAATTTTGCAACAACTAACAACAAATTGTAGCGTCACGGAGTAAATTGCGGGTTTCTTGAGTTGTGTCTCTAATTTTGGATCCCTATTTTCATTTCCATAAGTTCGTTGACGCATAGCTTGTTATCTTGGGAATTTAGCGGACGAAAAACACATACCCTCTGAGACCTCAAATTCTATTTAAACAGCCTAGAAGCCCTCTTTCAACAGACAATTGTCAAACAGCTCCAATCTTCAAGTGGCAAATCTGAATATGAGTGAAGGAGACACGGTCTTGATCACGGGTGCTACGGGATTCATTGCATTACACATCATCAAACAGTTGTTGGAGCACGGCTATAAGGTGATCGGTACTGTTCGCTCAACAGCAAAGGGTGACAAGTTGATCAACCAATTCAATACTGAAAAATTCCAATACACTATCGTATCTGACTTGACCGATGTCACACAATTCAATAATGTTTTCCAAGCACATCCAGAGATCAAAGTCGTTATTCATACTGCTACTGGTGTCGCTATTACTGAACAGATCCAAGAATTGCTAGTTGATCCAGCTGTTAAAGGTACTCAGGCCATCCTGGATGCGATTAAGGCATATGGGAAAACCGTGGAGAATTTCGTATACACCTCCTCCACGGGTGCTATGTTGACTTATGGAGCTGATAAAGCTGGTATTTACAGAGACGAATCAACATGGAACGAGACTCCATGGGAGATTTCGAAACGTCATCCATTGTTAGCATACTGTTATGCCAAGGCACAAGCTGAAAGATCAGTATGGAAATTTGCGGAGGAGAATCCAAGTATTAAGGTATCAACTGTTAATCCTGCCATTGTCTTTGGTCCTCAAGTTTTCGATTCGGACGTGAAACAAACATTGAACGCATCAAATGAGATGATCACTTCGGTTCTTAAGCATGGAGACTCTTACCAAAAGGTAGATGGACAATGGATCGATGTTAGAGACGTTGCCAAGGCTCATCTTTTCGCTTTTGAGAACCCAAAGAGTCAAGGTAATAGACTTGTGCTAATACAAGGCGTTTTCACTGAACAAAAGATTATTGAGATCATTACTGAGAAATTCCCAGATACCAAGGATAAGATCTCTAAAGGAACAGATGGTCGTACTGTTGAGGAAGTGTTTAAGGATAAGAATATCATCAATACTGACAAGACAAAGAAATTGTTGGGCTTTGAATATATCAGTTTAGAGAGATCTGTTACTGACGTTGTGCAACAATTGTTGGATAACAAGGTCTACGAAAACTTGCAATAATGATAGAACGTTATAGAAATACATTAAATGCTATAAATTACAGTAATAGGGCCTTTAATTTAGCGTAGAGACTGGACTTTTAGGAGCCATTGAGCGTTCCAAGTTTCAACGTATGATGAAGATGTATATACGAGTATTCGCGGAAATTGAACAATATGCCAGTGAAAATACGAGATACATCAAGATTATACAGTGAGCTCAAGAATCAACAGTTATTAACCTATCAAAGGACGATGTAGCTTATTATTATTGGCCAGTTCCATATCTATGCTGTTATCTCTCAATTGTAACCAACGTGGAACGGGAACTTCGGTACTGTGGGCTTCTGGGACATTGGGTTCTCAAGGTATTTAAACATCGTAAAATCTTGTCAAAGTTGTAAGAGGTTTAAGCCAATTCACTGGTATATTTGGGAGATCACATCGAATATGGCTCAAAAGGGATCAGTTTTAATCACAGGTGCTACCGGCTTTATTGCATTGCACATCATCAAACAATTACTTGAACAAGGGTACAACGTTATCGGTACTGTTCGTTCAACTGATAAAGGTGAAAAATTGGTTAAGCAGTTCAATGCTGAGAACTTCCAACATGTTATAGTCTCTGACTTGACAGATGTCTCACAATTCAATGAAGTTTTCCAAAGATACCCAGAAATTAAAACAGTTATTCATACTGCCACTGCTGTAGCTGTTACTGAAAAGATCCAAGAGGAATTAATTGATCCAGCTGTCAAAGGTACCCAAGCCATCCTAGATGCTATCAAGGCGTATGGTAAAAATGTTGAGAACTTTGTGTACACTTCCTCTACTGGTGCTGTTGTTACTTATGGATCTGATAAAGCTGGTATTTACAGAGATGAGACAGCTTGGAATGTGACCCCATGGGAAATCTCAAAACGTCATCCTTTATTGGCATATTGTTATGCTAAATCACAAGCTGAAAGATCAGTTTGGAAGTTTGCAGAGGAAAATCCAACCATCAAGGTTACCACTGTTAATCCAGGTATTGTCTTTGGACCTCAAGTCTTTGATTCTGATGCCTCACAAACCTTGAATGCATCAAACGAGATGGTCACCACTGTTCTTAAGCATGGAGAGTCCTATCAAAAGACAGAAGGTCACTGGATCGATGTTAGAGATGTTGCCAAAGCCCATCTGTTCGCTTTTGAAAACCCAGAGAGTCAGGGCAATAGACTGGTTCTCACTGAAGGTATCTTCACTGAACAAGATATCATTGACATCATTGCCAAAAATTTCCCAGAAATTAAGGACAAAATCTCAAAAGGTTCAGAGAGTCGTAGTGTCGAGGAAGTGTTCAAGGATAAGAACATTATTAACACTGACAAGACCAAGAAATTGTTAGGCTTTGAGTATATCGGTTTAGAACAATCTGTTACTGATCTCGTTAAGCAGTTGTTGGACAACAAGGTTTACGAGAACTTGCAATGATATAGAAAGTCTATAGAATACTCAATAGAATGCTAGAATAAAGCTGAAGACCCCAAATTATCGTAGAGTTCAAACATATATTCATGGAGTTTATGCGTATGGTGTCTTGAGATCCGGTCTTATGCAGTGTATTCCGGTCACACCCTCGAAAGAAAAAAATTAAATTTACCTATACGCATCTCATCTCATCTAACACTACAATTGTCAAGAACCGTCCCATATCGAGCCATAACCCATTGATCAATATGAGTGAAGTTGCTGTTTCAGATGTCTATATCGATGACTCCGTGTCATTTGACTCTTTCAACCTGGATCAAAGGTTAAATCAAGCTATCAAACAACTCGGTTTCAAGAATCCAACATTAGTTCAATCTAAAGCTATCCCATTAGCATTACAAGAGAAAAGAGATATTATTGCTAAAGCCTCTACAGGTTCAGGTAAGACTGTTGCATACTCTGTCCCTGTTGTGCAATCTATCTTGGATGCTAAGGCCAATAACCCAAATTCCAATGATCATCAAATATCTTCAATTATTCTTGTACCAACAAAGGAATTAGCTACACAGGTCACAAGTTTCTTGGAGAAACTATTGATCTATTGTGGTAAATCCATTAAACTTTTAAACTTATCTAATCAAATTAATGAACAAGTTCAACAATCATTATTACTTGAAAATCCAGAAATTCTTGTTGCAACCCCATCAAGATTGATTACTGCTTTAGAGAAGAATGGTGATGATATTGACTTGAAAAACTTGACATACTTGGTCATTGATGAAGTTGATCTGATCTTGTCATATGGTTACAATGAAGATTTGGACAAACTAGCCACATACTTGCCATTAAAGAAAACACTACAAACTTTCCTAATGTCTGCTACATTAAATGAAGATATTAATGATTTGAAAAACAAATTCTGTCGTTCCCCAGCAATTTTGAAATTAAACGATGATGAATTGAACAGTAAGAGTAAATTGGTGCAATATTACGCCAAGACCACTGAGTTTGACAAGTTTTTGTTAGCATATGTCATTTTTAAATTGAACTTGATCAAGGGTAAAACTTTGATTTTTGTCAACAATATCGATAGAGGTTACAGATTGAAACTATTTTTGGAACAATTTGGTATCAGAAGTTGTATTTTGAACAGTGAATTACCTGTGAACTCAAGATTACATATCGTGGATGAATACAATAAGAATGTTTACAACTTGTTAATCGCTACAGATGACAGTGATAGCATTCAAGAAGTTGATGAAGAAGCCGATGACGAAGAAAAGGAAGAAAATGCAGAAGAAGGACAAGATAGCAGCAAGAGTAAGAAGGAAACTAAGCAAAGAAAGGATAAAGAATATGGTGTTTCAAGAGGTGTTGATTTCAAGAACGTTGCCTGTGTTTTGAATTTTGATTTACCATTAACTGCCAAATCATATGTTCATAGAGTTGGTAGAACTGCTCGTGCCGGTAAGGCAGGTATGTCATTATCCTTCATCATCCCAGAAAAAGAAGTTGGGAAGCATAAAGCTGCCACTTTGAAGACTACCAAGAGAGATGAAAAAATCTTACGTCGTATAGTGAAACAACAAAGCAAGCTTGGGTTTGAAATCAAGCCATACCAATTTGATATGAGACAAGTTGAAGGGTTCAGATATAGATCTGAAGATGCTTTTAGATCCGTCACACAAGTTGCCATTAGAGAGGCTAGAGTGAAAGAATTGAAACAAGAATTATTGACTAATGAAAAATTGAAAAGACATTTTGAAGAAAATCCTCAAGATTTAGCCAGTTTGAGACATGATAAAGAATTACACCCAGCTAGAGTGCAATCTCATTTGAAGAGAGTCCCAGAATACTTGTTACCAGAAGGTGCCAGAAGTGACACAAAGAAGATCAATTTCGTCCCATTCCATAAGCATAGCAGAGTTAACAAGAAGAAGTTTAACAAGAAGAAAGGTGGTAAAGTTGATCCGTTGAAATCTTTCAAGGCTAAGAAATAGATGGTCGGTTTAGAGTATCTGTATAGAGAGTTGATGAATATAATAAAACAATCATGCATTATTCTGTTTTTCCCTCATCAGTCAATATGTAGTACGTATATACAAACATTTACTCGAGTAGATCCTCCAATGAAACAACCCCTTTGAAACTCTCATCATGGATTCGATAAATAATGGCTTGTGCAACTCTTTGTGTAGAAATCGTAGGTCTCACCAATTCATTCAGCAACCCAACTTTGTTGCCCAAAAAGGTTTTATTACCCCAATTGGCCAGTTCGACAAAGTTTTTAATACTGGATCTCACTGTGTCTTGGTTTGCCACTTCATCATACATGAACCCAGGTCTAACCAGGATTGATCTCAATTTGTGTAGCACCTGAAGTTCTTCCTCTGCTTCTCTTTTAGAATTGATGTACCCCTTTGGAAGACCTGGGAAACCTTTATCAGCGGAGATATATACGAATGAAGGGTTTTCTGTCTTGGTTGTCTCTTGGAAAGTTTCAGCTAAAAGGATTGCAGAGTCTCTGTTGACCGTTTCATATGAGTTGAATGATGATTTAGTTAGGGGATTTGAAGGTTTTAGGAAATTGGAAAATTCGGTCAAAATGCTGGAGTTTGAGTTTATTGTGTGCTTGTAATTCTGATTCTCTAAAAGGATACCCATAGAGTGCACGACGCTTGATGCATTTACCAATTCTTCCCTATATGTCTTGGGTTGAAATATATCAGCAGGTTTCCATTGTACCTTGCGTAACCAAGAATGGTCTTCCTTAGGTGTCAGTTTTGGAGGCTTTCCTGAGCGGCTATTAGCAATAAGTTAGTTATTGTTGCAATAATGAATGATAACTGAGGAAACATACGATAAAGAGGTGACATTGAACCCTGATTCAACACCAGCTTGACATATTCTTCTTCCTATATAGCGACGTTAGTACCCAATCTCACAAGAGCTCCGCTATGATATGCAATATACTTACCTAAAAAACCATTCCCACCGACCACGACTAGCTTTGACATGTTTGAGAGGCAATTGAGGTAAGGATATCGCTGATTGAAGAGCAAGATCTCCAACATTGCCTAATAATCGTATGGTTAAGGGAACGACTATCACAGAACACATTCGCGAACTTAAGCTGTAACGTCATGTGACTGATCACGTGAATTGGAGTCTAGCTATAAGGCTTTACAAGGCTTTCTTCAAGGTGCCTGTCCATTGTTTCATCGTGGACCAATTTTGGGCAGTTGCTGAATTGTTTGGCAAGTCACGGTTTCAACTTTCAAGCTGAGGTGAAACGGGTTGAAACTCTTGTCAAAGATTTTGTGACGCGTCACTAAACCGTGAGTGTTTTACTGAGTTTCAAGACCTCATAATGATAATGATAGACCTTCAGGCTTGAACTGCGGTATAAAACTCTTGGAATTTGTGTGTGTATTTTTGGCAGAAATGCATCCGTTGTTTTCTATGAAATTCCACATTTCTTCTTTCCCGTCAAGGTGTCTAAGATTGTTTTGGTGGCCTACTACAGGCGTTCCTTACCAGGTAGGTTTTAAATAACCGTGGCACTACTCTAGAGTCCCACTCCCAAGTCCTGACGTTCCTGAGAGCCGCTTGCATCAACTACGTACACATAAGCTTCGTGTTTTAAGGTACAAGGCTTTCAAGTCCTTGAAATGACCACTGAGTTCTGACCAGGTGCTTACGTTTTGTTTCAGCTTTCAACGTTTTGCCAGATCGTTCGAATTTCCTTAATCGGAAATTTCATGTATCTATATGCAACTTTTGCTCGGACGAGAATATTTCTTTCGAGAGAACTACGTAATATCAGGTACCCTAGTACTGCTTGCTTAGAGAAGATCAGTGGTACCACGGAAACAGCTTGAAACTGTAGCCTACGGTAAATAGTGTCTGAAATTAGAAGTCGTTGGTAGGGCTCTTTTAGAACGCGCTTGAACATGAACTATTGTCTATAATTAAAAATTGCTGCAATCTCAAGCAAGCTTTCATTTCAAGGCTCATACGCCTGTTGAAATGAGTGGTTACTATATATATACAGACACTTGCCATCTCTGTTTATCTTCCCATGTGGTTCTTTGTATGTACAGTGGCTATCGTCAATCTCAACTTTGTGAGAGTATTAAGTTACTGAGCGTTAGAACATCCGATCGATCAGTACATTAGACTGGAAACCATTGGAAATAATGCTCTCATAGTCCTCAAAGAGTTTCAAATCCCCAGAATATATTAAAAAACTGTTCCCGTCTCTTCATTTACAAACTTCAACTCATCACTTTCTTCAGTCACTTCATAACATCACAATAATGAAATACTTCAGTCAATTAATACTTGTCTTTATTGGCTTATTTGCATATGTGTTTGCCGACGATGATTCTACAACTTCAATAATCACAACCACTTTGACTCGTGACAAGACCACCATCACCACTACTACAGCAGCACCATCTCCAACATTAGTATGGGCAACCGGTTACGATGAGAATGGAGAGTTGAAAACTACTCAATCTATCTATACACAGAAGTTTAGCAAATTCTGGACATCAATAGCCTCAGTCCCAGCTGGTACAATTGGACTTGGAGAGCAGGCAACAGGTACAGTGGGTACGCCTAGAGTGTATCCTAGTAGAACGGTCACTTTGTCAGTTTAAGGCTGTTCAAATAGGCAGTCCACATGCATAGTAACAATTATAGAGTGTTACAAAACTCATTAGCACAATGATCATTTAATTTCACCCACACTACAAAATCATAGAAACATTATAGAATACAGGATAATTTACCTTTTGTTATTAGTAGTAATTCTCTTGTCCTCTGCGTATAAGTAGTTAAGTAGTTAGCTTTGACTTGAAACATGAGCTCAAATTGGCAGATTCACGGGCACATGGCACAAAGAATGTTCTCTCATTGCAGCCACATGGAAGCCAAAATCTCTATCAAAACAAAGAGCTACATGTGGAGTGTACTGCTACTATAACGGAATATCAGTGTTGATTGCCTTTGCTATAGGTGGAATAACATCATGTCTCACAGTACTAATTCGAACATGCGCAATTTGAGGTCCAGAAGCGCCTCATCGCTACCACAGGTCCCTGAAGATCCAAACATTAAGGCTTCTGGAAATCACAATATACCCAGTGGTTCCACATCCAATATAACAAATGATCCAGCAAAGTCTGAAGAAAATGAGACCTCCTCCAAGTTTGATGATGATGGCAAGTCAATCTGGGGGTTCACAAATATTGGTACAGAATTGTTAGAGAATAAAGGGTCAGTCGCAAGGGACCATGTAAGTTGTTAACCAACTTCATTTGACATAAATGACGAACTAACAGAGATAACATATACTTAGATGGCAAATGAGCGTACGTTCTTATCATGGATAAGAACATCTATGGGGATGGCTACTTGCGGGGTTGGTATAGCTCAATTGTTCAAACTAAACACTGAAACTGGTCATAAAGGCAATGAATTTCTACGAAAGATTGGGAAGCCTGTTGGAGGTGAGTGGAATTATTCTTGACATGATGACGTTTGCTTGTACTAACATGAAAAGCTTCTTTCATCCTGATAGCTATTATATGCGTCGTTATGGGCCTGTATCGATTCTTTAGCACACAAAGCCTACTGAAGCAGGAGAAGTACCCTGCTGCTCGATTGTCAGTGACTATACTGGTGTTCCTGGTCCTTTCAGTGAGTGTTAATTACCATTCCGTTTGAATTTTGTACTAACAATTGTGCCCTAGGTCTGTGTTACCACACTCGTTGCTGTTCTATATGTCAACTCCGCTTTTCATAATTAGTTCATTGAGCCCTAACGCTGTGAACTGCTCACGTGCTTTTCTTTAGGGCTTCATTAATGTCCGGATGTTTTCATCATAATTTTTCGGTCAGCGCAACAAAAAAACACTTTTCAAATTTTTCAAACAATTTTTTTCATCGTAGAAAATTCCGGTACGCCCACGCGCAGGGCCAAAAGTTTCTGCCTGTGCGCGAGCCGCTCCGCCTGGACCTCCAGAAGCTCCGCCTAGAGCTCTCGCCTAGAAGGAGCCATGTGCACGCTGAATTTTGACAGAGCTGGAAAGTCACGAATTCTCATGATGGGAGAAAAAAAAGACCAAGTTGACTTCAACAACCTTGACCAGCAACAACAAGAAAAGACATACACAACACATAATACAAAATGGTACGTGCTAGGAGCATACAGAGAGGATAAGAGAGGAATGATCGTGATTAGAGAGTAGATGGAAGAGGCAACGAGTTACAAGAGCTATGAAAGAATCGATCTATGTTATCTATCAAAATTGAATGAACTTAACTCCAAGAGTGGCGATTCCACACCATGTTAATCAACCACAACATGAAAGTAAAAGAGATCCGTGTACCAGTTAACACGCAAGACTATACAGAGCTTAATTGAAACCATGCTAGAGAGAATTCAAGTCCATATGGAAGTACAAAGTTTACCTGAATTATTATCTTGATGTAACACAGCACATCAAAATCAATCACCACAAGCATAATGGATATAGTACAATAACCACCACTCATCATACAATCAGAACTGATCACCTCACCTACCTCACTCTACTAAGTTAGAGTCGTATACTAACAACTGAATTTAGGGTAAAGTTCACGGTTCTTTAGCTCGTGCTGGTAAAGTTAAATCTCAAACTCCAAAGGTTGACAAACAAGAAAAACCAAAGAAGCCAAAAGGTAGAGCTTACAAGCGTCTTTTGTACACCAAGAGATTCGTCAACGTTACCTTAGTTAACGGTAAGAGAAAATCTAACCCAGGTCCATCTTCTGCTTAAGCTTAATTGAAACCTTATTTGAACTCATACTATATTATCAAGATGTACATTTTTGCTTTGTTTTAGGAGGTGCTCGCATGGTTTCGGATGATATATAAAAGCTGTGTGTTGCCTAACTATTTCTTGAAATGGTTTTAATGTTATAACTATTTTAAACTTATCACTTGAAATGTAGAATAATTGAGGAGTATGACTTTGAATCATCATATGGCATACTTCTAATGACCTATACTAAAGCACACATATTTGACATTGTATCGTAGAAGCTTGGAGTATTCAATATCACTTCAAATATATGCCAATTTTCATCGTGCAACCTGAAAAAAAAAGTAAACCTTATGTTCATCTAACATAGATGTAGATTAACAATAACTAAACTTCCACCTACACAACCAGGATCAAGATGTCAGACACAGAATCACTAGGTGGTGACCTTTTCGCAGTCCCAGAGGATTACTACAAACCAGAAAAACCACACCATTACGCTAAATATGAGCGTAAAACTGGTAAAGAACCAAAGAACATAGATCTAAGGTTAATTGGGTCATCACCATTATGGGGCCATCTTTTATGGAATGCCGGTATTTTCACTGCTGACTATTTGGACAAGCATGCTGAAGAATTGGTCAAGGGTAAAGATATCTTGGAACTAGGTGCTGCTGCCGCTTTACCAAGTATTATCTGTGGGTATAACGAACCAAGAACTGTCGTGTGTACAGATTATCCAGATGCTGACTTGATAAGCAACATCCAACACAATATTGATACAGCAGAGGGTCTAGTGCATTCAAAAGTGTTTGTAGAAGGTTACATATGGGGGAATGATTACGAACCTTTGCTGGAAAAGATTAGAACAGAGGACAAGAATAAGAAATTTGATTTGATTATCCTATCAGATCTTGTCTTCAACCATACAGAACATCACAAGCTTTTAAAAACATGTCAAGACAATTTGGAACAAAATGGGAAATGTCTTGTTGTGTTCTCACCTCATAGACCTTGGTTGTTAAATGATGATTTACAATTTTTCGAGACTGCTAAAGAATACGGTTTCAAGACTAATAAGATCGACTTGGTTCAATGGAAACCAATGTTTGAAGAAGATGAAGAGACTGCTGAAATTAGAGCCAGAGTTTACTCCTTCTTCCTAACGTTTGACAGACAATAAACTTACACGCTACACTGGAAGTTTTTAAAACATAATTAACAAAACGTTGCATTAATAAAATCTATAGAAACTAAAGGCGATAATTGTTCGTAAAATAAAAGAAGTGGGCGTCATCAAATTCAGTCATAACGTGTAGCTGTAGTTTTAACTCAGCTTCATAATCATTTTGTTTAAAATCATTAATGATCATGATGAACATGTCTCTTCACAAATTGAGACTCAACTGATGGGTAATTACAACCGGTAAAGACATCTTCACCATTGTTGTAGGCAAAACATGTAGTACCTGAAGCGCACCCCATTGTGACCCATTCACCCCAGTTGCAAACAACGTATTCACCATTGGCGTTACATGCACTAGCACCGTGTGTACAGGTTGCTTCACCATTGTAGTTACCAGCTTTGTAGCTCTTGTTTAAGCATTGAGCCTTTGATAAGCCTGATAATGAAGAGCAATCAGTTGAAGTTGAAGTTGAAGTTGAAGTTGTGGCTGTTGAAGTTGAAGTTGTGGCTGTTGAAGTTGGGGCTAAAGTGGTGGTGGTAGGAGTGGAGGAAGTGGTAGCTGGTGATGAAGTCAAAGTTGTAGGGGTGGAGGTTGAGGTGGTAGCAACAGTTTCGACAGCTGCTGATGAGGATGGTGCCAAGATGGTAGTGGTGGCGCTAGTGGTAGAGGATTCAACAACTGCTGTTGATGATGGGGCCAATGTTGTGGTGGTGGAGGTGGAAGTAGAAGTTTCAACAACTGCTGCAGGTGATGATGATGATGGTGTTAATGTAGTGGTGGTAGAGCTAGTAGTAGAAGTTTCACTAGTTTCAGCAGCTGGTGATGTTGAGGTGGTAGTGGAGCTAACAGCAGTGGTTTCCATGGTATCAGACTCTGGTGATGCAGATGAAACAAACACACTAGTGAAAGATGATGATGCGGCCGAGAATGTATTTGAAGTGACCTCTGAGTATGTCAAAGAGGAAGATTCGATAGGATACTCTGTGGTTTCAACAGTAACAACAGTAGTGGTCTCTGAAGCAGTAGTTGACGATTCAATAGATGAGAATTCACTTGGTTGAGAGGTGCTTGAAGAGGCAATGACGGTGCTTTCAACAGTATGAGTGGTAGATGTGGTTTGAGTTGATGAAGTTTCAGTCTCTGAAGAGATTGATGTTTCGGTAGAAGATGCTATTTCACTTTGTTCAGTGAAACTTGAAGAGGCGGCTTCAGTACTCTCAACGGCTTGAGCAATGGAGGTTTCAGTTTCTTCAGTGGCACCAGTGAACAAAAAGATGGTGCTTTCTGTAGTTTGTTCAGCTGTGTCGGTGGATTGTGTGGTGGTGGAAGAGGCTTCTGAAGACACTTCTGGGGTGGAGGTGGTTGTTTCAGTGTTAGCCTTGATGTGCTTAGAGATTGTTGGGGTTGGGGCAGAGGTGCTGGTAGATGTGATAGAGGAAGAGATAGCGGTTGGAGTAGTAGATGTGGATGTGGATGTGGCTTTTGAAGTGGTTGTAGCAGTGCCTAAAGATTTCAAAGCGTTCTTAACACCAGCAATAAAAGTGTCACCATCAACTTTATTGGTGAATGATTGAGAAGCATCCCATAATGAGATACCACCAAAGTTGGCGTTTGATCCAATGGTTGCCAAAGTTGACTTGATTTGGTCAATGTCAATGTACCCAGTGCTTGCAGCGGAAGTGGAACCTGGTAAACCCAAATACAGTTTGATATCTTTGTTTGGAGAAGTGTTAACAGCGAAATCAGCCCATGTATCCCAGTTGAATTGTTTATCAACATTACAATAGTTGTTGTAGAATTGGATGAAGGCGAAATCAATATCAGCATTGTTCATTAAGTCACCAACACTGGCATCTGGATAGTAACATTGAGGAGCAGCAGACAAGTAGTAAGATTTAGAGCCAGATTTGAATTTAGTTCTCAATTTCTTTGCTAGAGCAGCATAACCAACAGAGTTGCCGTCTTCAATATCAAAATCAAACCCATCCACAATGGCATCAGAGAATGGTTTAGTTGATGAAGTACCTTCACCAAATAAGTTCCATAGGGTATCAGCGAAATTTTCAGCTTCAGAATCAGAAGAGAACCCGTATTCACCAGCAGCACCACCTAATGACAATAAAACTTTCTTACCATTAGATTGACAAGTCTTGATATCAGTACCGATTTTGTCACATTTCAAGAGTCCATTAGAGTATTTTTCGGTACATGAGGAGGCAAAGTTCAAAGTTGGAACATCACTTGTACCTGAAAAGGAGCTGATGAATGACAGTATCACAATATCGACATCATCAGATTCACAGTAGTATGATAGATCTTCCTGGGAACCGGCAGAGGCTTGACCCCAGTATACAGCGACATTTTGTTTGGAATCAGCATTGAATGTACTTGCAGCAACTTGCGAAGTTAAAGTGGCCAACGTTAGGCCTTTGAGAGCTTTTGTAAATTGCATTGTATATGATGTATTATGTTTGTATCTTGTTGAACCGATTGAGTTGTGTAACGTTTCGCAATTGTTTCAAATGAATGTAAGTGAGTTGGACTATAGTATAAAAGAAGGACTAATAGTTGGATGTAGCAGACAACTCAATGATTGTAAGTAGAATGAATGTAATGGTTTAAGCTTCTAAAAATTGGAAAGACAGGATGGGATTCGAGGGAAAAGGAGGAGAATATATAATCTTGAAGGAGCTCATCACAGATCATGAAACATACTGTTGATGGAACATGAAATCAGTGGCTGGTACAGATGAGCACCAGCTAAAAGGTACAAAGCATGAGGTTTTACCTAGAACCTCAGGGCCCATCACTGCTAAGATTCGCCTGTATCCGAGCAACTACCTGCCTAGTGTTTACCTTTTCCTGTGAAGACTCTAGAAATCGTGTTTAGGTTGAGGTGCACAGGGGCTTGCAATTGTCTTCTTTCATACGCGCAGCTTGCAATTGTTTACAAGTCGTTGATTTGTGTGTCGCGTACCGGATCTAAAGGGCTGGCTTGGCTGCAAGACACGCGTCAACCTGCATGAAGCCAGTGGAGCTAAAAAAAAAAGTGGAAGGAGGCTCAACTTTTACGCTGATGCGCTGAGTTTCTAGAGGGAAGGTAGCCAGCACAAAGGTGTATACAGCTCAAGAGCAATGGAAGCCGTTTTAGTTCCACAGCCTGGAACTGGTCAATCTTGCTGTGAAATTGACATATTGTTGCTGTATGTGCCAATTTTAGACATTAAGGGAGTTTTTATGAATTGTTTGCACTTTTTTCGATCAAAGATACTCTTTCTTAGGTAAATGATACGCAATAAATCCTCCCTTATAAAAAAAAATCAAATCAAGCTTGTTTAGGAGCTTCTAAGACGCTTCTGCGGAGCAAAAAAAGAATAATGAAGGATGCGAGGTTCGAACTCGCGCGGACAACGTCCAGTAGATCTTAAGTCTACCGCCTTAGACCACTCGGCCAACCCTCCGTTTTTTGAATTTAAAAATTAAGGCGAAAGCCTGTTTGAGCTTGCAGGTCACGTGACACCTGATTTTTTCGGGCTATATAGCTCAGAACAACTGATCCACTTGCTTCCTTGAAACATAAAGAGTGTTATTTCATCACAGTTAAGCTACTTATGACGAAAAAAGTCCAATTGAACGAGAAATTTTTGTCAATTTTTGAGTTTTACCCAATATTAAAGTACAGATCAATTTCGTTTCCTTGTCTACTTATGAAAATCGTGTTCTTTACAAATTTTTATACGTACTTATTTTCTCTCTTAATGAGTCTATATTCTCTTAGTAGACCATTGTATTGATAAATTCGATAGTATACCGTTAAAAATATATATCGGGAGTCTCATTGGTACGTGATATATTTCAATTCGGACTTTAATTTAGGCCGGCTGACTAAGCGACACTCGGAGTTGGCGGGCGAAACCGATATCAACTAAATAAATATACGAGCACATCCAATTGAACGCTTACTACGCACATCCCGGTTGTATATACGAGCTTTATCAACACATACGGATTGATATTTTGATTAGTTCATTAATTATATAATGTTCCGTTCCTTCAACTCAGATTGCAAAGCGTCGTAAGAGTTGTTAGCATACGGAACTCTTTGAACCAGACTTTTCATTATTGAAACAGCTTTTAGTCTCCTCTTGTAGCTTTTCATCTTTGATTTTCTTTCTTCTATATTAGTGATACCGTGTGATACAGGTGCATTATGTCCAAGTTTCTCCGCAACCAATGGGAAATCTTTGGGTATCTTTTCTTTGTAGTCTACCGGTGAAGACTCGTATAGCCATCTTATAGTCGACATTTCTTCTTTGAATGCCAATTCCGATTCAGAAAGCTCCTTTTCCAATATGACTTCCTTGTCATGAATAAATTTTAATCTTGCACGAGTACGACGCAGCCAGTAATCCCCTGCTATACAATGATCTAGATCTTGTATCATTTGATGGTAAACAACTCTTAGAGTGGTTAGCTTATCTGGCCAGTCACGAGCTCTAGCGATACTTTTCATTATGAGGTTGTAGGAGTCATAGTTTGGTTTTACATGGTATCTCTTCTTGAAAGTGTTCACCGCTGCCATGACCATATCGACTCTTCCAATGTTTGCTAATGGCACTAAAAACATGTTCAATTGACGAGCATCATTATGTAGGTCCTTTTCTTTCTTGCAAAACTCGGTCAATAGCCATGCTGGCGAGAATTGGTCCTCCTCAATATACTTTCTCATCAATATATTGATAATATTTTGATCAATAGGAATATCAAACTTTCCAATCAGTTCAATCAGCTGCTGCGAGGTGACACCGTCTTTCCGGGAAACATCATTCATCATTGCCTTCAAGAAATACTGATCCATTGGAAGCATAAGAAGTTTTCTATTTTCCAGCAATAATCTTTTACTCACTTCGTCTTCGAGCAGATTGTGTATGGTGTTCCATGTCACTATATCAGCTTTGACACCGGATTTTTCCATGTCCTTCAAATAATTGAGGGCAACTTCATAAGGATTATGGGTATGTCTGATGTGTTTTGAGACAATCATACTTCTTAGCATGATGTTGAATGTGGTCGTGTTGAGAGGTACATCTTCAAGTCTCATTTGAACTAAAAATTCACGACATGTTGAGATGTTCCATTTCAAAGAGAAGTAGTGAATCACATAGTTATATGCAGTTGTAGTCCTTAGTGGAGTGGTGCTAGAGTTTAATGGATGGAATAGGTTTTTCAAAATTTTGGGTATTATACCGTTAAACTTTGAGGACTGTTTACGGTGGAATGTACAGTGCGTCAATGTAAAAACATAGTCTTCAAAAAGCCTCGAGTCGTAGCCAAAATTGGGCATCTGTGGTAGCTCTTTGTATGTTTCCGAGGGAATCTTTCTCTCCAGCTTTGTACGATCATTGAGAGAAATCGGAGGTGCATCTGTTTCATCGACTGTTCTCGGTGTGACTTTCACCAGTGCCTTTAAGAGCTGTTGGATGATATCTTGGTGCATGCTGTAATGCATTTCAGGAGACTGTTTTAAAGACCTTAGTTTGTCCCCAAATATTTGAGACTCTGCGGCTTCGTGGTCGAAGTCTTTATGGTTTTCCAACTGCGATCTTTTCAACGATGTCGACCCTAGAAGCTGTAATTGGCTTTCCACACTTCGTCTTTCAAACATGGATCCCTTCCCTATCTTATCTTGGTATTTCTTTACCAGTCCAGCGTCATCTAAGTTGTCTGATTCATCGTATAGCTTTGCCTGCTGAGGTGCTTGTAGTAATAGTGGATTTTTCAGATCATTCAAAAGTGAAATCGGGAGATATTTTACCGTTTGTCCCACAGACGGTGCTATGAGATTTCTCTCCTTGCAAAGTATGAGGTACTCCCTGAACGTCCTCAGTAAACTCATTCGATTGCTTTCAAGTTAATGTGATGTTAGTTGGGAACTTCTCATCTTGATTCTCTACAATTTGTAGTGGAGAGCGACGAGTTTTTTTGAAGTGAGCGTGCTTACGTAATACTAATAAACAGGACATAAACACTCTAAAACTCGAAATATTATTAATGTTAATTATATAGGTACAAGCCTATCTAAGATCAGCACCTAATCGACTGGCCAGGTCATCTGAGATGACGGTACTGTGCTCAGAGAAAACATATCTTTTACCACCAAGTACCGACAATAACACTGGTAAGAAGACAAGACTGTGAAGCGAGGCCACAATCACTAATGAGAGCCACATTCTAAAGTAGTAAACTTCAAAAATCTTCGAGCTGGTGAACGCAAGAACGATGACACCAATAAGCTTTGTTGTAGCAATACCACCGAAGACAGCACCTCCAACTCCTGTTATAGCATTGTAGGCTCTAAAGTTGACATTTGCTAGTCTAGAGTCTCTGTCAGAGACAATAAAAGCCCTTGTGATATGTACACAAAATTCAACAGCAAGCCCAACACAAATGACCAAGTTCACAAGACTCACTGCGTTCAATGAAATTCCCCATATCGACATGAACCCTCCAACGTTAATCAAAATCATGATTACCGTTAAGAGAAGACCAAATGATGACCTTATAGACCCTAGTAAGACAATAGAGTTCAACAGGATTATCCCTAAAGCAACTGATATCAAAGTAAATGTAAGCTTAATGATACTTGAGTATTGAACAAAGAAGATGTAGAATGGCGAATATGCAAATATTTCATCGTGGTCCAAATATTTCTTTAGGTCTGATGTGATTCTCAACGACTCCTCATAAGCGGTGATAAAATCATCTTGTGATCTCAAAGGTGTATGACTTGTTCTGAAAACTGAAGATATTATACTTTCGTTATCATAAGAGATTGCCTTGGAGTATGGTGCCTTACCACCTAATGGACATGGATCACTTGGTGAATTGATCCAAATGTCGAAATAGTGTTTAAAATCATCTCCTTCTGGGAAGCCTTCCATAGTGTATTTCCATTCCTTGTCTTCGAAACAGGCTCTGCATTGCCTTGGTGGAGCAAATGGTGAGCAAACTTCGTCACTTGTCTTTTTCAAGCGACAACACTCATCAAGCTCAGGGTTCAAAAAGGTGAAGTAATCATCAATCCAACTAGCAACTGGTTCAGCGATTGTAGACACATCTGACCTATTACGTTCTTGCTCTAAAACATTTGAAAGGGAGTATTGATCACATGTTGTGAATTTACCACATAGTTTTTGTTGGTTTTCCCTTGTGGTCAAATCTAAGTCTTTCACAATAAAGTAAATTGGAGGTCCCACATTCAAGTAGTCATATAGGTCATTGAAGTACGAGATCAAGTAAGAGTCAGAAGGAATTGCAATTCTTTGATCCAGTCCAAGCTGAATATTTGGAAGCAATGATAACGAGATACCTGTCCAAGCAGCAAATAGGAAAAGTATAACCTTTTTGGACTTCAAAATAACAGGAGCATATGAATCCAAGATCTTGTCAAAGAAATGTTGCTCATTCTCATTTTCAAACAGCTCAGAAACTTCATCGAGTCTAACAGATTTTTGAACTTTGAGGCAAGGGAACAGATCAAATCTGTTTTCATCAACTCTGAGTTGATCTAAACTTAGCAATGAGATAAATGCTGTCAATTGTAAAATTGTGTTAAAAAGAACAGCACCAGCGGAGTACAAGGCGAAGTTTCTAACAGCTGGCATTGAAACCACAGAGGCCAATGAGAAAGTGATCAATTGACTTGTAGATGATAAGAAAATAGAAGGACCCATTCTCCCCACGGCTCTTGAGATTTTAAAAGCTCTACTCTCATTTGGATAAGCATAATTAACGGCCTTTAACTCATGAGTGATCAAGAAGATGTTATCAACACCCACTGCTAGGATCAAGAACGGTATCACTTCAGCGATGATTAATGTCGATTTCACACCAATGAGACTGAAAAGACCAGCTGATGATGTGACGGATAATAAGACGATGACGATCCCAGATAGACCAAGTCCGAATCTTGTCTTCAATAGGTTGAAAGTACCACCGAGTGATAGGGATGCATAGAAAAACATAACCAAGTATGAGATCACCACGATTTTCACATCAGTGTTTGTAGATTTGTTTAGTTCACTCTCTAGGGAAGGCTCAGTGTTGAAACTGATTCTAACGTTTTTAGGTGGTTCAATATTTAAAAGATAAGTTTCAAGAGCGTTTTCCCACAATGTAGCGTTTCCTTGAATTTCTTCATTATTATTCAACAACAATGTCACCACGATAGCTTTTGCAGTGGAGATATCCTCATCGTGATACCCACCAAAAAGAAGTTCTTTCTTCAATGGTTGTTGGAATGTTGGTAAACAATTCACTGGTGACAAAGCACAGTCCTTTAATTGTTTCTTCCAATCTCTCGGTATGTTATCAGCAAAGTACTGTGTGAAAGATTCAACAACACATGTTGAATCCTCAGTTGGCTTGAAGCAAAGATCTTCAAAAGTTATATCATCCACGATAATGTTTCTCAATTCTAATTCAGTTTTAGCCCACCATTTAATGGTTTCATCATTGAAGATACCGTCTTTTTCATTGACGATGTATATCTGTTCAGTACGATAGAAGGGACCGAAATTTTCATCAAAATATTCCTTTTGCTTGTAAGCCTCAGCACCACTGCTTACCCATAAGTTGACAGGATTTTGCTCCAATTCACCAAAGAAATAAATGAACGAAGACAATGGAGCCGTTATGAGTAATGTGATTGTCAAGACAGTAGCTGGATATGAGGCACAATAGTAGGCTATTTTGCTAAACCAGTTTTCAAATACAGTGTTTAGGGCATAAACTTCATTTTTGGATGATAACTCTGGAATGTCATTAGTTGTAGCTCTCAAATATGGTGACTCTTGTAATAACTGTAATCTTTTACTTCTGACCCTATGAGAAAAGACCAAAATGTACAGGAGTAGTGCAGCAGCGTAGACAATGATAACAGAGAAGGAGAAGCACGGTAGGACACCCACTTTACAAGTTGAATGTGTCACTTTCTTCAATTGTGGACAAATATCAGGACAGTCTGCACATGAACATTTGTACTCTTCATCATTACATGCGTACATCTTTGAGTCTAGGTATTGTTCATCTGAAGTGTCATTCTTATATTGGAAATTCATTTGAAAGGGGGAACCGCCTAATAATGGTTTCTCGTCACCCAAGAACTTCAAAAATTCTTTATAATTCTTAGCACCACCACCAATCAAGTCCATAGCATAGCCGTTAGTAGCTGAAAACTTGACGTCTTTGCAAGAGTCATAGAGCACAGATGCCATTTCATCCTGGACAAAGAAATCCAACTCTGTCACTATGGATCTTCTGTCCATGGATGTACCTGTCTTCGTGATGTTGACGAAAAGCGACTGGTTGGGAGAGCATGTGAATTGACAGAACAAGTTTCTAAAGTTCTTTTGACATGCTGGACACGATGATATTAGAGAGTCTGCTTTCTTCAACTTCTCCTTTAATTCACTAATCTGGTCACTAGTACAGCAAAGCTTTGTTTCACTCTTCCATTCTTCACCACATAGCTCACTTAGCTCTTGCAGCTGTTCTTCTAGCGCACCTTTAGCCTCGCCATTGTATGGACATGGTAACTCAGAACCAAATAGTGATTTTTTCCCACAAGTGTCGTATAAAGAGCAATAGTTCTTCTGATGTGTAACTTCCGCCACAGCGCACAGCACGAACGACGTTATAAGCAGCAACAGCCTAGGAAGCATTATTCTTGAGCTGGCTTTTCTAAGTATCAAACAGCCTCTTATCCTAGGTTGCAATTGTTTGTGATTGCCACCAAATTTGCTCCACAGTTGAAGAGACAATAGTTCAAAAACACCTTATCGGAATTGTATCCGCGAACGCGTTTTGCAAATCTTTGACACGAAAAAAGGGAATAAACTTATGTAGTAAACATCCAAGATCTCTCGAGAACACACACAAGGAAAAGCTGATCAATTGAGAGTTAAAAGATGGTCTCCGATATTGTGATACGGAGAACCGAGCTGGGAAGCTTGTCACGGAACATCGAGTGGGCTGACGACGGGACTATCGCGCTCAACACTTTCAACAGTATCACGTTGTTGAAGCCAAAATATAAGAGTGATATCAAGTCAACTGATGAGTTGTTCCAAGTGCAAAGGGTGGAAATTGCCGACTTCCCCAAGAATCCGATCATAGGAGAGGGTGTTAGTGATGAGGTGTTGACTACAAGGTATGCCGGTGTCGAAGATTTTGTTGTGAAATTGGCTTGGTCCCCATTGACCTCAAATCGTGAATGCTACCTAGCACTGTTGACAGGCTATAAGAGTTTGCTTATCTTGAATAATAATGGTGAAGTGAAGCATTTGATCAAGATGAAACGCGATGTTTCTACACAGTTGGAGATTGACCAAAACTTGACGCATGGGTTTGAGTGGTTCAAAACTGGTAACAAAATCATACTACTCACTGGACAAGCTAGTGGGATGATCAAAGCTTATGAGATAGATGAGGAAAGGGCCAAGCTATTGAAAACGATTGACCTCGATACGACTGATCCAATTGTTCATATGAGAGCCAGTGGAAATACAATTGTAGCTGTTTCGTCTCAAAACGAAATCTTCAAAATTGACGTTAACTTTCTCTCAGACGATGAGCCAGTGATAAGGACAATTGAACCCTCGAGCAGATTTATGATTTATGACATCTATTTGCAAAATGATACGCTGTTCACAACCAGTGCCTCAAAATTTACCAAGATTGATCTAGATTCTCTGGAAACTAGTACAATTGATACCCACATGTTGGAGTTCTCCACTATTATCCCCTATGACAAGAATTTCATTTTGGCTTCCACTCTGAAATCAATTCAGATCAATGAACAACTACAAATAGTTAATGATGACAAAATTTATAGTCTAAGGGCCAAACGTATAAACAGATTGAACTCAAAGCTTGATAGTATCAATTTGAAATTGTCCGATTTTAAATTGTATGGGACAAGTACTAATTTCAGTGGGAATGTGCTGGCTGTTATCTTTGTTTTGGAACCAAATCTAGGGTATAGATATAGAACTCAATCTGAATTAGCTTTCAGGATTGGGTTCATCACTTTGAAGAACGATTTCCAAAAAGCTGCTGCTCCACTAGCGATATACCAACAGTTCAAACTGTCTAATATATTACCAGGTGCTCCAGTATCTGAACTATCAACATCAAGCACATCTGTCGAGAATGGACAAGTTGATTTGAAACATTTCTTGCAAAATGTCATTTTAAATGACCCTTTGATTTCGGGTCTTATGGCTAAGAACATCGTTTCAAGAGATCAAGATTCACAAATACAAGAGAGATATGCCAAACTTCTAGTTAATTTCATCAAAGATCAGAAATTTGAGTTGGATAATAAGATTGATCTTGCTGTTTTCAAATACTTGTCATCACTCGCAGATGAACCATTTGACAAACCTGTCGAGGTGATCACAATCAAATCAGACATTTTCGAAGAAGACTTTGATTTCAACAAAGAACATAGTGCAGATGTTGTTACATCGGAAAGTGATCATAAATGGAAGAGATGTGCAGTTTCATTCCTACCTATAATATCAACAGATGTGAAGATTGACCCAGTGTGTCAGAAAAGGATTATTGATCTGGAAAAGGATACACATACAGATTATGGATTCTTGACAAGGGCTATATTGGAGAACTTGAGTGAAATAAGTATTTACACCGGGTGTAGATTTGAATGAGCAAATAAAAATTTGTCTGGCACCAAATTGGGAGTAGTTGATTTTGAATTTGATGCTCTATAATGGTATTTAATTAACGTTTGAACGAATCTGGTAATTAGCAAGTGTACGTCCCCGGAGTGATCGTAAAACATCAGTAAATAAAGTCCGAGATCTAATCAAATCCCATCAAAAAAATACCAAGATCAACCAGTAAGAAAGCCGTTGGAGAACAATATACCCACGGCTATTGCTCTGACATTACCACAACCATGGTCAATGACCAGCAATAGTCCCTCGTACTGATCCGAGAATACCTGTTGCTGATTTGTCGAGTGATTATAACTGGCTTCAGAGGTACGACTGTAAAGCTTAATTATCAAGAGCTTAGGTACACATTTCGGACGTCATTATGACACATATTTCCACTTTATAAGCCCATTTCCATTATTATTGTTCCCTTCTCCTCATCAGATCATCTCACTCAGATCAAATTAAATTACAAATCAAAACGATAAACGAATTAATTAAAGATATGTCTTGCGCTTGTTCCGCCAATCCAGACAATTGCCAATGTGTTACCAACTGCTCTAAATGTTCCATGTGAAAAATCTCATCAACAACCACCAAAGCAACAACACGAAATGAAGCTTGTACTTGCGAAGCGGATTGCAAATGTGCCACTTCTTGCAAGTGTACCAATTGTAACTGAAAACACTGGTTATGGAAGGGTGCTGATGCCTGAGCTGAGTACTTTTAAGTTTATATGACAAATTAAATGATACATATACATCTACCACATCTTCGTTGTAGAGTCTTCTCAGCTACATACGCTCAAACAGTGTGCTTGTCGTTAATTTTTCGAGTCATTATTGGTTACTTCTGAGTACTTGCTATAAAGCTTAATTGTAATGAGGTTAGGTACACGCTACACGCTTCATTCGGACTTCATGTATTATTGGAGTACTTGCTCAAGTATATAAATAGGACACATTTCCCACTTGAATTCTCAAATTATTCTCCCATCCATTCTCCTCCTTATCAGATCAAGTTATTCAGATCGAACTAAACCACAATCAATAATCAAAAATGTCTTGCCCATGTTCCACCAAAGCAGAAGGATGCCAATGTGCTACCAACTGTTCTAATTGCTCTTGTGCAGAATCTCATCCAAAACAACAACATTAGGGAAATTGCTCTTGTGAAGGTGCTGAACGCAAATAAAATGACAGTATCCTAAAGGTCCCGCCTTGGAATAATGCTGATGCCTCATTTCTCTTTATGACACACAAATTATACGAAACTTATCTTGTCTATTATATTCCTTGTAGCCTCCTATAGCTTCTTTTGCATAGATACAAAAGACAATAACAATTATTATAAGTTTAATCGACGATATTCACCAATGTGTTCCAACCGCCCATCAGTGCCATGATGAAAGTTGAGACCAAGATCTCCACATTGACTTTCTCATAATCAAAATACAAGGTATATTCAGACTTGTCTTCGTTTTCCATGACATATGCCACTCTTTCATGGATACTCATACCATAATCTCTTTGATTTGGGTTATCATTCTCAGTAATCAATTCGAAAAATGCAAGACCGCTCCATCTTAAGGTCAAATGAGAGGTATATGTGAAATCCATGGCGAATTCGTTCCAGTTTCTTTTATGTTTAATGACCGAGGGAGTAGATCTTGTTGGGTACTCATTGGACTCTAGAGTTTGATGTAAAGCGATATACCTTCGAAAACAGCCGTTTTGGATTGTTGTTACCACCTTTTGATTCAACTGTTGAAGATACCAAGTTGTTCGTGACCGTTTCAGCTCGAGCAATTTCACACCACTGGCATTTCTGATGTACAACGTATTCCTATTGTGTTTATGGATAACAATTTTGTTTAGGCGATCAGCCAAGGGAATAGTCTGTATAGCCTTATAGTTTGTTCTAAAAGCACATTTTCTCTTTAGTGAAGCACAGCACACCCCAAATGATACAGCAAAGAACACCCCTGAAAGGGCAAGCGCCACTCCGGTTAATCTAAACTCCAAATCCATACTGAGATCTTTATATCAGCCGATAGTCTTGCTGAATAAAATTCAGGCGATACAAGTGTAGCTATCTCAAGTTTTGATGATATGAGAGGTGAGATTTTAGTTCTGATATGCCACAAAAAGGGTTACTACAGATACCATCACGGTCAGGCCCCAGCGAATGGCCACATCCCTCGATAGGCAGAAAGGCTACTCCTTTCTTAAAGAAGCAACCGTGTCATCACAGTCGTTGGATCTATAGAGAAGGTCTCATAAAACTGTTGAATTATCTTTTGAGACGTTGAAGCACTCAAATCTCATGGAATATGCATCTCATTTAAACGCGAAAAGAATATACGCGTGAAAAGTTCCTCTAAGCTGGACCAGACCAAGTGGAATCCACAGACCATCAAGGAATACAGATACAATGGAAGATGGGTGACAAAGTCCACAAGCAGAAGAATAAATTCAACCATCCATTTGAGCCCTATGACATCCAGGTCCAGTTTATGGAAGCTATTGAGGAAACGCTGAAAAGTGGCTACAAGATTGGTATATTTGAAAGCCCTACAGGTACTGGGAAAACGCTGTCTTTGATATGCTCAACATTGACTTGGCTAAGGTCCTACTACGCCTCAGAGAACTTGGGTGATGGTAAACGGGATCATGACAAAAATGCTGGAGGAAATGGTGATGATGACGACGATGACGATGATGATCCAGCTTGGTTGAAAGAAGCCTACAGTTCGATGGTTAAGAAACAGAAAACTGACAAGATCAAGGCATACGAAGAACATCTAACAGAACTTGCACTTAACCCAAGCTTGAAGGTGGCTAGAGACCTAGACCTAGACTTGAAAAACAAGAGAACCAAAAGGTTCAAGAAGATCGAGGTTGAGACTGACCCTGATGATGCCTTTTTGCCTCTCGACTACAACTCTGACGATGAAAAGGCTAGTACAGAGCGCTCGCAAAACCTTGAACAGAGAAATGAGGCTATTGCGTCAGAAATCAAATCACTTATGAGAAATATGGATCAAAGAGATAACGATGAAGGCGCCGAATTGTTGAAAGTTGTCAAAATATTTTTTGCATCTAGAACACACTCTCAACTAAACCAGTTTTCGTCACAACTGAGGCTTCCTGATTTCCCATCATCCGTGCCTGGCGTGGAAGAGCACCTGAAATATCTTTCATTGGGGTCGAGAAAGCAACTGTGTGTGAATCCAGATGTATCTAAACTCAAAGATGTCTCATCGATGAACGATGCATGCTTGGAACTCCAGAAAGAGGGCTCTAAGAAGAAGTGCGACTTCTATGGTTCAGCAAAGAATCATGATATACAACAGAAAAACACTGAATTTAGAGATTTGCTGTATGCACAGGTACGAGATATCGAAGAGGCTAGTAATCTAGGGAAAGATTTGGGGATCTGTCCTTATTATTCTGCTAGAAATGCTATCCCAGGAGCTGAGTTGATCACTTTGCCATATCAACTACTGCTACAGAAAGTGTCAAGGGATGCTTTAAAGATCTCAATCAAGGACAGTGTGGTTGTTATCGATGAAGCTCATAATTTGATCGATACAATCATATCGCTGAACTCGGTTTCAGTCTCCGTTAACGAATTTATTGCATGTAAGAAAGCACTCAAGAAGTATCTCGGGAAGTTTTCAAGACGACTCAATGGAGGCAATAGAGTGAACATAATCAAGATCACTAAATTTATCGATACTTTCTTGAAATATGTTGCAGCTCAAGAGAAGAAGTTGCCAGGTGTGGAAATTGACCTTATTGATGTCTTTAAGGGAACAACTGGTGATATGCTCAATATCAGAAAACTGGAGAAATATCTTTCTGTGTCTAAAATTGCATTCAAAGTTGAGTCGTATATCGAAGTTCAAGAGAAATCCACAATGCCCACACTTTATAAGATTGTTGAGTTTTTGAAAGCTGTTTCAAACCCTTCGAAAGAAGGAAAGTTCTTCTTTGATAATAAGAATGACACAGTTTATTTGAACTACATGCTGCTAGATCCCTCAGAGATTTTCAAAGAGATTACACAGGATGCCAAATGTGTCATACTTGTCGGTGGTACCATGGAACCCGTTGAAGATTATACAAACTATTTGTTCCCAGATATACCTCTCTCAGAGATTAAAATGTTTAGCTGTGGGCATGTCATACCCAAGGAGAATTTGGATGTATTCATAATTGGCAACAATAATGTCGAATTTGACTTCACTTATGGGAAAAGACAAGACGATCGAATGAAACAAGAACTGGGAAGGTCGCTATGTTCATTATTGCGCAAGATTCCAGCAGGTGTCGTGATTTTCTTCCCGAGCTATAGATTTCTGGAGGATATGGTGACTAGTTGGAAAAAAACTTCATTATGGAATGAACTGAACAATATCAAATTGATCCATACAGAGTCGTCTACTAGTGATGTTCTTACTGAGTATAGTCAAAATGTTGCAGAGGGTAAAGGCTCTCTACTATTATCCGTGGTGGGTGGTCGATTATCAGAAGGTATCAATTTCTCCGATGATCTAGCAAGAGCTGTGATTATGATTGGGCTACCATTCCCAAATGTGTTCTCAGCTGATTTGATATCTAGGAAGAGGTTCATTGAGTCACAAGTCCTATCCAAGACTGGGGATAAGGCAAAGGCGATGGACGCGACGAAGTCCTTTTATGAGAACATTTGTATGAGAGCAGTGAACCAAAGTGTCGGTAGATCCATTCGTCATAGGAATGACTATGCAACGATTTATCTCTTTGACAAGAGATTTAACTCACCTAGAATCAAAACGAAATTATCACACTGGATCAAGGAACGCATTAGCGAAGAGACCTCATTCAGCAATATTTTACAACAAACGGACCAATTCTTCCAGAACAAAAAGAAAAGCGCAAACCTCAATATCGGAGGCGCATAATTGCTATTTATTAACCTATTTATTAGACAGCTTTTCAGTTGATAGATTATAGAAATACCATTATACGTAGTGACTTAGAGAGCGTAGCACGTGACTTTTCCAAATTCCGACTATTTTCATGACCGGATTTCGCTGCCAAATCTTCAAAAAATTATACTGTTGTTTACATTGGCAATGATCAGGCTTGAAGCAGCGTCACAAGCTGATAGATTTACAAGCAGCACTCCAATCACAGAGACTTCAATCATGAGTCAAAGCATAGAGAAAGCACCAACTGCTGTCTCAAATGCTAATCGTTTGCTAAACGAGCTTTTGGAATCAAGTCGCACCCTTCCTTACAGAGATTCAGATCTAGGATCTATTCAATTGGGAATCAATGAATTAAGAAAGAAAGCTCACAGTTTGCGTAAGAATGCTGTTGAAATCAAAACTGAAGACAATTACACCAAGGCGCACTACCTTTTAGCTGGTAAAGTCTCAATTGATGATGCTGTGTCAAGCATTAAATCTCTTGAAAACAACAGTGTTTTGGAACCAAGAACCAAAGTTAACGCACAACAAGGTGATCTTGATGGTTACTTGAGAGCAAAGAAAGATGAAAACATCTTATCTGCAATTGAACAATCTTTAAGCTCTGCTGCTAGAGACTTTGACAATTTTGTCAACCAAAACATCTCATTGGATTGGAAGCAAAGAAGAGATGAGATCAGAGAATCATTCGGAATCGTCTTGAACAAACAAACTTCACACACAGAAAAGTCAGCTAAGTCATCCAAGTTATCAAACCAAAGCGTGAGCTGGGGTAAATCTTTCAAATTATCTGAAGACAATACACTAAAATTGAATGTGAATGCAAACTATTCAACTCGTCATAAATTTGAACGTTATGCTAAGGTGATCAATGAACTCAACAACTCTAGACAAACATCCAATGGTTTGGAAAATGTTGAATCTGATTTTGATTTAGCAAGAGAATTCATCAATTTATACCAAAACGGAACAGACTCTAAATCTAGACAATTGTTAGAAAGCTGGCAAATAATTGCAAACATGAACAAGGGGAGTTTCAAAGTTGACAATCAACAAAGTTTCAAGAACAAAGTCGTTTCAAGATCTAGAACCTTTTTGGAACTACAGTTCTTCGAATATGCTGATGCCATTTATAACAAAAAGGCTTCAGAGAAAGGGCTTCCAACTATCATTAATAAGATCAAGTCATTTATTGACTCTCAAAAATTGAATGCCAATGGTAATTTATTAATAATCAACGGGACACCAATTTGGGCATTGATCTTCTATTTACTACGTGCAGGTTGTCAAGAAGAAGCTTTAAACTTGGTATTAGAAAACCAATCTTTATTTAAAAAAGTGGAGCAATCCTTTGTTCCTTATTTCAAGGCATATGTTAATTCTCAAGACAAGAGATTACCACAAGCATTAGTCACCAAGATCCAAAACGAGTTCAACCATCACATTAAGAACTCCATTGATGGTGATCCATATAGATATGCCGTGTACAAGATCTTGGGTAGATGTCAATTAAGCAGAAGAAACATTTCCAACATTGCATTGACCATTGAAGATTGGTTATGGATGCATTTGATGCTTGTTAGAGAAGACTCTCAAGTTGAATATGATCCAGTTCATGAGAAATACACACTTGCCGATTTCCAAGAAATTGTGTTATCATATGGTGAGACTAAATTTAGCTCTAACTATGCTCAAGTGTTATTATTGACCGGTCTTTATGAAGATGCTGGTAAATATGCATTGACAATCGATGAGATTGATGGTGTTCACTTGAACATTGGGTTAGCATCCTATGGCTTGCTACAAATGTCTAGTCAAGCCACTGTGAATAATACTAAAGGTGCTCGTTTCAGCAAATTGCTGGGATCTTACATTGATAGTTTTAAGCTATCCGATCCACGTATCGCTGTCGAATACTTGTTATTGATCTGTTTGTTTGATGATCAAGTTGAGACTTGTCATGAGGCCTTGAGAGAATTGATTTTAGAGACCAGAGAATTTGCCATCTTGCTTGGTAAAGTTAATGCTGCTGGTGTTAGAATTCCAGGTAAGATTGAACAAAGAAAATCATTGATCCATTTGGAGAATGATTTCTTGAACAAAATCACAGAACAAGCTGCCATTACTGCTGATAAAGAGGGTAGAATTCATGATGGGTTACTATTGTATCAACTTTCAGAAGAGTATGAGATTGTTATTTCCATTGTTAATAGACTCTTGGGTGAATATTTGAGTAATACTGAATTGGAACAACCATTAGTCGATGGTAACAGTGAGACCAATCCAATCTTGATTGCTCAAAACTTTTTGAAATTGTATCAAGACATTTCTGTTAAGAACAAGGAAGTTTGTCAAAAATTGTTAGCCATTGCAGAGATTAGACAAATCTACTTGGAGAAAGATTGGGACTTATGCTTAAAGAAGATTGAAGAATTAGACATCCTTCCAATTAGTCCAACGTCTGATTTGGGTTCTACAAGATTGAAAGCCGAGGAATTGACATTTTTGAATGAAAACCTATTAAGAAACGTTCCAAACCTATTGATCATCACAATGACATGTGCCGCTCAAAAGAATGAACAGATCAACAACAGTTTGTTCAACGGGTCAAGTAAAGATGCTAAGCAAAAAGAACTGAGACTGATTGCCAAAAATTGTGTTGTTTTCGCTGGTATGGTCCAATACAAGATGCCAAGGGAGACATTCAGCTTGCTCATTGGTCTTGAAGCTTTGTTATAGTTTCGATCCCTTTTATACAATACATGTTCTGTATAGATTCTAGTACCTCAATTTGTAGACGCAGCGGCGCCGGAATCTCCATCTTCTTTGCCATCATGTTCATGACTATGGTTATGCTTATGCTTATGATTATGATTCTTCTTTTTCTTCATCTTCTTCGTATAGTCAGGTTGAACTTCATAAGAGTTGGGACTAGGTAAGCGAGTTTCTCTTTTGCGTCTTTCCTTGTTCTTTTTCGAACCATCCTCATTGTCTGATTCACTTTCGGATGAGGAGGATGATGATGATGAGGAGCTGGAGGATGAACAATCGCAATCTTCGTCGCCATCGGCGAACTCAGTTTGTGGATGGAATATACAGCATACTGAACATTGTTAGTAATGTCTTTCACAACAGATGCACCGGGAACACTCACTTTTAGATTTCTTCTTGTTCATATGTTCATTATCAACTGTACCTTCTTCCCATCTCACCCTTGACCTAGTAGTGCCACTTCTTAGCACAAGCGTAGCATTCGTTGTACTGTCCGCTTCCTCCACAATTGCGGTTCTTGATCCTGTGTTTGAGCTTTGTGCCATCTCTAAAATCCTGTCTGGGGTTCTTCCTCTGCCACTACAGATCAACCGACTATTCTTGCTCTAAACTAAACGCTACTACTTAATCCAATCACGGCACAAACTCGAACCATTCTCCCGACCCGCGAACACGTTCTGTGGTTTTCTAAACAGTAACTTTGCGAACCTGTCAAAATGAGTCGCTGCATGGCTCATGGAACATCAAAGAAGCAATCTCGTTAAAACTTATGTGCGTCGCCTTATGTGCTGAACACATCCTGGAGCATCAATACCTGGCAAGATCTGGTGGTACCCAGGTAGCTCCGAGGGCCGAGATGCTTGCCAAAGCGTGTGTGTGTTCGGGGAATAGCAGAGACCGTGCTGGTCATTGCTAAATTATAAGAGTGAAACGGAGAATAATCCTTGCAAATAGGTGTCAATTGAACTGAATATGCGAGCAAGCCCGTATGCTACGCTTCGTAAAGAGATTGTCGATGAATCGCTAGCGAGATATACGACTCTATTGCTGGAACTTCAGATGAAGATCGGAATGCAGCTCAAGATCTCTAGATTCCAGCATTTGCATACAAAATTAAAGACGAGAATCATAGAGTTATTGAACAAAATGCTATTGTTTTGATCTAGTTAATACTGCCTTTTCCATAGAGCTCTTGACGAACTCCATAGCAGAAACTTAAAGACATACCATACTCCATGCGAAGTCATATGGTGGTAATGATGAATAGCTTGGTCAAAATACATTCGAGTAAAATACATTCGAGTAAAATACCTTCGAGTACGAAGCTTCTAGACAGGTTCGAGAATTTCACCTTGGATAGTTTTTGAGTTGGAACTTGGCTCTCTACCGCGTACAGTGTACACACAAGGTTCTTCCCCATAATTATGTGCCAAGATATGGTTTACGAAGCGCTTGTCTTCTCGAAGCACCCTGGTCCAATATCTTTGAATTCTCTGTGAATGGTATTGCACGTTATGTAAAGTAAGTGACGCAGAAGAATAATTCTTAAACTAATTTGACACAATCATAATGTATTTGCTGCATCTGCCGACTCACATATTAACGTCCAGTTTAATCTCAAGGATAGATTAGTAGAGTCATTGCATTATGCTCAATATAGAGCTGAATTTTTATCCCTGTTTTTTGTTCAGCGATCACTTATTAGCTATGATCTCTATACCTATAGTGAATTACCGAACTAATTCGTAAGACAAATATATATGTCTTTGAACATGAGCAGCTACATATATATATTTTCAAAAATATGTTTGTATATATATATAGTGTATCTTCAAAATAGAAGAAAGCAAACAAAATTTTTAATCGATACCCAGATTATGCTGATCCAACTTTGGAACAAAATGATAATGGGATCCAACAATGGAAAAAATTCTGGGAACAACTTTATCAATATCAAACCTCCAATCTGGGAAGTTTGGAAGCGCTCCACAAGTTCAATCTTGGACTTTTTGATCATCAATTCCACTTTCCTGATAA